>PIJE02001239.1:126165-136165 GCA_002895965.2 Coryphaenoides rupestris | reverse complement strand
GGGGTGTGTGAATGCGTTTTTTTTATTTCCTTTATTAGTTCCATTTTCTTTTCTTCTTCTTCACGGGGTGGGAGTCGTCGCGGCGTGTCGTCGCCCCGGCGGTGGGAACGCACGGCGGGTCGGGTCGGCGTGTCGAAACGCTCGGGGCCGGAGGAGTCATGGCGACAGTGGAATGATAAATTGGCCGGTGAGTCATAGACGACGGACCACGGGAGCCCTCGGCCAGCACGGCGGTCAGGGGGGGGGAGGTGGGTTAAGGACTGTACTGAACACTCCCCCCCTCCCCTCCCCTCACAAGCACCCGGGAGAGACAGAGAGACAGACAGACAGACAAACAGAGACAGACAGACAGACAGACAGAGACAGACAGAGAGAGAGAGAGAGAGAGAGACAAAGACACAGACAGACACACACGACAATGCCCACGTTCAGATTAATCTGCCAGTGTGTGTGTGTGTGTGTGTGTGTGTGTGTGTGTGTGAGTCACATTTCAAACTGTAATTATGGCATAATTGCAGTGAGTCTGAGATGCAGAGCAATCCTGTATCGTAATAATAGGCCTCTGCTAATGCTGCCAGTGGAGATCTTCATGTGTTTCTGTACATCTTGTTCCTCTCCCATCACCAAAATTGGCAGATAAGTCGAAACATCAGCAAACAGATCACAGCCTTTCAAAATTACATGGAATGTTTTATTAAAATAATTATTGTTAATAATAAACAGGAATGAACATGCAGTGCATTAAATTGCACTCGGCTATTGCAACAATACTTACAACATACAAAATACTCATATACTTTTGGCAAGTTCTTACGTAAGCGTACAAAAAAACGAATACTCGAATGGCGTTTTTGAAAGGCGGTTACACTACGGTGGTCAAATATGGTCAAAGTGACAACACTGCCCACCACACACACAACCACGTATGCTGGCTTACTACTTGGACTCGACACTTTACAGTACACTATACTGGACGACACAGGAGGGGACCGAGTACGCAGCCCTGAGGTGCTCCGTCCTGAGGTGCTCGGGGTCAGTACAGGCCAGGGGAGATGTTGCTAAAAGTGAGAAACACGTTGCAAAGCGCCTTTCTCTTGACCACAGCAGCACCGGCAGTGGCGGCCCCTTAAGCTTCATCCTCGGTAACATCTTCATCATCGTCGTCATCGTCCTCCTCCTCGGATGCCTCTTCGTCTTCGTCATCATCATCCTCATTGTCATCCCGCCTTCTCAGACGACTCGTGGTGCTTTGCTGTTGTGACAAAAGGGAAAAAAAAAACCCCCCAAATAAAACAAACACGCAATCACTGAAACATAATCTGCTGCTAGCCAGGAGTTCTGATGACACGTTTGTTAATTTGACTAAATATATTTTACCGATATTGTTTTTCTATTAGGCTTATACAGTACACTGTGCATTAATTATTCTATAGTTTTTACTCTTATTCTTGTGAGCAACCTCTGGCACAAGAATTTGGTCGAATTTGGATGAATAAGGTCTATCTTATCTTATCTTATCTTATCGTAGAAGGCCAACGAGACGTCAACGCCATGACAAAAACGATGTATGGTGAAGCGGGTGTCATGCGGTGACATGCTTGCAGGGGGGGGAGGGGCGGTGAAAGTGTCTTGAGGGATGGAGGAGGCTGACGGTGTGGTATGGCGGAGGCCTAAGCTGGCTCAAAGCCTCTTGAGCTCGGTAACTAAAACTGCGTAATATGACCGAGACGGCGCAACGCATCAAAGGCAAGCCAAAGACAAAAAAAAAGACGAGCTAATCCGCGAGAAGCTTATGTTTACTCGCTGCAACTCTCCTGTATGCAACACACTTCTAATGGCGTCGGGGTTGTTTGGTAAGCGTCCCAGTAGGCTCGGCGTCGGGTCTTACCTGCAGGGTGCCCGACTTGCTCATGGAGGAGCTGGTGCGATCGAGCGAGCTGCGGGAATGAGCCCGCACGATGTCTAAGCGGGACTGGTAGTCTGGAGGGTGCAGCAGGCTCCTGAACACCTGTCAGAGACAACGGTCAGAACCTCAACCTACGTCGTCGTCGTCATGGCGATACAGGGGCGGGGATTAGCGTTCCAGCCGATCGCAGCGGTGGCTGGAGTAGCCGCTTTGATGAGGACCTGAAGGACAGAACTTCTTCTTTCTATGTTTAACTCACACACGACGCGAGACTTCTCTCTGGCTTGCATTTGGTCTTTAGGATCTATGCGTGTCTGTAGGGATTCACCGGTTTTATGGTGCGTTAAATGAGACTTTAGTCAGATAGAAATGTAATTAGGAAGAACCATCTGCAACCACACTCCAATCTTTTGCTCTCTTCTCCTGACCTTTTAAAGAACCGATTGTCTGACGCCATTCTTGAGCTGATTAATATTAGTCAAGTCTCCAAAACAATATTACATCTCTTCTGTGTTTAGAAATAACATTTGACTCATCTTTCCCAAGAGTCCGAAAAATTCTTTCACGTCAAAGTGATCTTTCCAGCAGTTGATGTGTGTGTCACAGATGATCAAAACAGATTATTAAAAGAAATAAATCCGCATTTGTCACGTCCACCACGCCCTCCATCCTCCGCACGCTGCCAACTTCAGCCCGAAAATCAAACAATTCCTAAGATGCCCATGTCAACGGCGGCGTAACGTGCGCGACGTCGGGCGACCGGAAAAACAAATTCCTACAAAGGCTCCCGATCAGGAATGTCTTCATGCCGCTGACGTCGGTTGGCCGCTCTCGGGCCGATTGGATCAGCGGTGAGTAAGCTGCCGAGGAGCCGGGGGCCCGATGGAGTGTTTCTTACTGAGCAGGAATGGAGGGATGATTCAGCGGCACCACGACATCAACAACAAAAACAAACACCGATGAGATCGACGGGGGGGGGGGCGGGGAAACGAGGACATGGGTTCTCGGTTTCCTTGAAAGTGAATGAATGGCTTTCTCAGTAACGGTCAGGCTTTTTCCAGAGGCTCATTATTCTCGCCATCATAGCTCATATTTACTAGTTTTTTTCCTGCAAGTCTATTATGTGGTGTGGTTATGGCCACACATACTCCGGGGTATTACGGAGACCAGATGAGATACCAGTGGTACCTGCGTAACTGGTACTGTTACCTGGCCTATTTGAGGGTAACTGTTAGCATGTTAGCATAAGAACGCTGTAGGTCTGTAGCGAGCGTTAGCGTAAGGTTGTGGCATAATTAACTGTAGCTGTTGCTAGCATAAGAAAGTTGTGGCCTATTGGACTATAGCTAGCCTCGGCATTAGAAGGCTGTGACCTTTGGCACTCGTGGCCAGCGTGAGCGCGAGAACGCCGCGGCCTCACCTCTAGATCCTCGTCCTCGTCCACACTCTGGATGCTCTGGAAGGCGGCGGTGTACACCTCCAAGGCCTTGGCGTGGAACGCCATCTCCACCGTCACAAACTCACCAAAGATCTTCTGCCGGGGAAGAGACGGAGAGAAACACAGAGCCTGAACGTGACAATGTGTCACAATGCGTGTTGCATTATCCTGCTATTTAGTCATTCAGCAGACACTTAGTGTACAAAGTGACTCATGGTGGTGATTTTTAAACTTTTATAGATGCACGTGATTCACAATGATAAGTCGGGGTGAGGCAACTTAGTCACGGGTGGCCACCGTTGGAAAAGTGAGAAACCTATTACCTATATCATGTAAAAAGTATTAGATTGACTTGAGGTTCATTGGTGTTCTTCTGAGAGAGCAGATTTTAAACGTTGCAGGCCAAATGTCAAAAAAAGACATTTTGGATCGGCTTCGGAGGAGCAGACACCAAAACCTTCACTGTCTAGTTTCACTTCCAGGCGACGGTTTGAAAAGCCCATTATGTTGCACCAGAAGAATAGACGCACGCGACTGATTAATAACCGACTCATCGAGGAAGAGGTGAGATGGGGGGGGGGGGGGGGAGGGGGGAGGAAGCAAGACAGTGGAGGAGGGTGGAGGAGGAGGGTGGAGGAGGAGGAGGAGGCACCCCCGGCGGACCTTGATGTCTCGAATCTTTTGCTTCTCAAACTCGTCGATGGTCTCCTCCAGCTGGCGCGTGGTGCGCGTGGCGTCCATGGTGGCTCTCTGGAGCTCGCTCTCCGCCTGCGACGCGGCAGAGACCACAGGCAGCAGCGGCGGCGTTATAAACAATCATGTCAGGGTGTAGAAGAAGAGACGATTTTTAGCTGCTTATAGCGGCTGTCTTTTACTTTTTACCTTTTGACCTCCAGGGTTTTTTTGTTTTTCAAGACCTTTCAGAGTGGACCAACGGTTTCTAAGGTTACAATACGGGACTCTTAATTTGAAAAACCAGCCAGGAGTTCTCTACGATACATCACCAGAAATTAGATCATGCCTCCCTCCATGATGATGACGACGGTGAAACACCCACCTGTGACTGAAAGCCTGGTCAAGGAAGTGCCACTGAATTTAAAAACCAACCAGTTAGCCGCGTTGCCTCTGTGTACACAGGTTCCATTCAAAGCTCTGGTGAGTTTGGTGGGTGGATGCGGTGCCTGTCAGAAGGGCGTGGGTTGGGCCGGGTAAGGATACGATGATCTGTCTGTCTGAGGGGTTCCTCTGCCTGGTCCGCTCCAGCTGGGCCATCTGCTTGGACTCACGGTCTCTGGCACTCTGGGTGGTCTTCAGGTCTTCCTGTAGAGAAAACAACAACAACAACAACAATAGTTAGAGAACACCACGAGAACAAGTCAACCCATGCAGTCATGACGTTTAAAAATGAACGTAAATGCCCGTAAAGGTTCTATAAATAAATCGGACACATTGGGCTCCATATGAGCAGGTGCGAGGGGCGGGGTCAAACAAAGTCAAAACCCACGACACACTCGCTCGAGCTAGGGTGCCAATAGGAACTTCCACCCCGTTTCACAACTTTAACCGCTTTGGTCAAAAATAACATGCAGGATGTTCATATACTGTATACTACTACACTACTCTCCTACTACATCTGAAATAACATTTCCAGCAAAGAATGTACTAGACTAATACAATATAACACAGTGTGTTTGTGTATCTTCATAGTTTAAGCTATACATGGTGAACGGAATGCAGTTACATAGCGCTTTTCAAACAGGTGGCCGCTCAAAGTGCTTTACAATATTGCCTCACATTCAACCATTCATCATGCAGCTCGTCAGCCAGCAGTCGGGGTTAGGTTTCCTGCTCAGGGACACCTCAACACTTGGGACCGAACCAACAACCTTCCCAGTTGCCAGACAACCGCTCTGCCTCCTGAGCCACTGCCACCCCCCATACCTATCAAGATCGTCCATAAGAGTCATCTCCTTATTAATATCGCTTTGTGCAACCCATTCATTAGTCATTATGGATAAATATAGGACATTTCGTGACACATAGCGATTTTCGCAACAATATTGTGCAAGGCCAATGAGGCTCCATGAGTGGGCAATGAGTGTGAGTGAATATTATGACAAATGCTGCCCCCGTGTGACAGGTGCAGTCAACAGCATTTCTGTGCAAGGGTTTATTCTGGAAAGCAGCAAGACGTATGTTCAACTTACCCTTTTACGCTTCACGACAGCCCCGTAACTCTTCAACGGCTCGACGACTTTGGCCTCAAGCCTCTCCACCTGCACGCAAAGATCATTAAAAGTCAGACAATGATGGAGTTGACGGAGATGTATGACTGCTAAACAACCCCTTCGACACCGCTGATTCTGAATTCCACCTTTTCTTATTTCTCCAATAAAATGTTTTAAATGTTAACACACGGCTACAAGGGCAGAAGAAGGAACAAGGCAGAAACGGCACAGAAATACACACATACACACACCACACTGCATTCTTTGGAAAACGAACAAACAATGAGATCCGACGGACGGCAAACCTCCATAAATAGCATGTTTGTGTGTACAAATTGAAACACGTGTAAACATAGAGGCAAACAAAAACGCCTGGCGACCGGCGCTTTGCTTTGGTTAACTCCTCGCGGGGTACCTCGGCTTGACGGTAATCCTCGATTTTGGCCAGCTGGTCCGCAAACTGCTTCATGCCCCGCTTGAGGTTGGGGGTCTCGGTCTCCGCGTAGACGTTGATCTCCCTCACGAGCTGGTCCCCCTTGTCCCGGAGCCGGGCGGTCTTGCGGACGTAGGCGGCGAAGATTTGGCACATGTCCCCGAAGTGTTTCTCCACGTTGGTGATGTTCTCCTGGATCTGCTTCGTTTGGTTGTCCCTGTGGAAAGACAGGCAGCAGGGACGCCATCATCATCAGAAAACTGTAGTGTATGCACTCATATACACTTTTCAACATCAGGTTCAATTACATCTTGATAGATATAGATATAGATATAGAAAACACAGCTGATATCAAAGACATTCCTTGTGACAAGAGATGTTGAGTGTTCTTGATATCAATTTAGCATGCAGTGATTGAACAGTTCTGTGCAATTATGGAATTTCATGAAAGAAAGTTCTGATATTCATAAATATAGAAATGTTCAATGCTGTCACAAATCACATGCATGTATTGTTATTAGCAAGTTATAGTTACTGTATTAAATATAGCTATACAGGAATATACATGGATGTGCTATTTTGAAACCAAAACCACAGAGTGATCATGCTGCTTAAGAAGTTAAAATACATAAACATCACCAAACAGTTAGTTAGCCTGTTAGCTTTCGTTAGCTATGTTGTGTTTTTCTTTGACTTGTGAGTTAATTAAGTATGATTAAACTCATCATTACCGCGCTCTTGCATCGGGGGTCCGACTCATCATCGCAAAGTCTGTGTTTTTATTGATATTTTAACGAAACATATGAATGACACGTGACGCTGACTGCTCTGCTTATCGAGTTGTAGCTAAGCTAGCAAGTTGTGGTTGGAGTTGTAGCTAACTGGCTAGGCTAGACTAGGCTAATCACGCTACTCGCTCGTTGCCATGGAACCCGCCACTTCCGCCATAGTGGCATTCTGGGAAATGTAGTTCCTCTGTTACTGTACACTACACTTACATGTTCAGCATTTTACACACTTGTGAATATTTTTTAGGCTATACAATATTTTGTATTGCGAGAATGAATCTCAAAAATATTGTATTATTTTGATGATAATAATAATAACAATAACAATGATAATAATAATGATAATAATAATAACAATAACAATGATAATAATAATAATAATGATGATGATAATAATAATAACAATGATAATACTAATAATGATGATGATGATAATAATAATAACCATGATAATAATAATGATGATGATGATAATAATAATAATAACAATGATAATAATAATGATGATGATAATAACAAAAATTATTATATTATAATTATTAATAACAACAACAACAACAACAATAATAGTAATATAATAGTGATAATAACAATAATAATAGTACTGCTACTACTACTAATAATAATAATATAATAATAATTATAATAATAATAATAAAATCCAGGTTCATTCAATAGAAAATAAATGTAGTATATTTTCTTTAAGCCAAAAGCCAAATGAGGGTTTATTGTTTGTCATTTATACTTCTCATGATTAGAATAGATAGAATAGAATAGAACTTTATTAATCCCTCATTAGCTCAACAGTTCAAGGTGAAGGGCCCCCAGAGAATAAAGCCAGAATGGATTGGCTACTAACAACAACAACAAGAACAGCTTTATTGTTAAACGTGGGACTTTTAATTCCCCTCCTCTGTGTTTGGGAATGCATGAAATGTCACCAGCTGCCTTGTCTGCGCCTCTGCGGGAAAATGTCCAAAAACCTTCATTATGGCGTTTAATCATCCATGAGATTGAAGCAGGAGAGATCCCAGTGTAACAGATTGTGGGTGTAAAACAGTGGTGTGTGTGCTCAGTGGTCTCTCCCATGAGGAACAACGCAGAACTGACTGGGAAATTGGGTCTATAGCCTGCCCAATACAATACAAGATGATTGACACTTTATTTTTTTTATAAATTAGAGATAAGATAAGATAAGATAGAACTTTATTGATCCCGAGGGAAATTCTTGTGCCAGGTTGCATAGCAATAGAATAAAACAATAGAGAAATAAACAGGAGAATAATACAAATAAAATAACAGATTTACACATTTGCAGTAAGTCTAAGTCCTAGGAGAAGTATAACAATATAGGTAAGATAAGATATTCAGTCAGAAAAAACAATTAGGCAATAATGGAAGTGTAATAAAAGGGTCATAATAATAATAATGGTGAGAGGAAGTATTGCACATGATATAAAGAATAATAAGAATATTGCACATAATGATGAAAGGTAATGTAGCATGGTGATATTACAAGGATAATATTGAGAAGAAGTATTGCACATGATGATGAGAGGAGATGAGAGGTAATATTGTAAGGTGCTATTTAGAGGTAACATGATATTAATAATATATAGTACATGATACATGATATGGAGAGTATTGCACATGATGTTGGGTAGTAAGATTAACATTGCACTGGACTTGCATGTTCAGCATTGAACACTCTGTGAAGTCTGTGATTGCGCCAGGCGACCGCATGGTGGCACTAAAACTCTGTCCCTTTTTTATTTTATTTATTTATTTTTTATCAATAACACCCGACTTTCGTCCCTTTGTCCTACAATTCATTGCAACAAGTGACCCCCTGCAAAAAATACACTTTTGTTGAGTCTCTATAAATCCCTCAACTAGAATAAAAACACACCCGCGTTCTCTATTCATAACGCACACATGTTGATTCAAGCAGCAGTCCACTCAGAATATTGTTTGCAGTGCACCATGGGCACATATTTACACAACCCAACACAACACAACCCAACACAACCCAACCCAACACAACACAATGGCAATACGAATCAGAAAGCCACCACCATGAGCATCATTAGTCTATATTCTTAATCCCCTTGCCTCCAAATGGCATATAGACAGAGATGATAACAGATGCATCTCTCTCTCTATCCCTATAGAATCTGCGTTGTGTTGCGAGGGGCCCAGGGGCCCAGGGGCGGAGGGGGTGTTTGCGGTGGCTGCTGCTGGTGATGGTGGTGATGGTCTAGCAGGAGAGGGAGGGGGAGGGGGAAGGGAGGAGGAGGGAGGGGGGTGTGTGTCTGACTTTCTTACCGAACAGATGGTGTTGTTTCAAAAATACCAATTAGCAGGAAGAAGGTAGCCACCACTAGTGGCAGTACCCCCCCCCCACACACATACACACACACACACACACACACACACACACACACACACACACACACACACACACACACACACACACACACACACACACAGACACACACACACACACACACACAGACACACACACACACACACACACACACACACACACAACACACACACACACACACACACACAGACGCACACACACACACACAGGCACACATGCACGCATACACAGACGCACAAACACTGGGACACACGTGCACAGACACACACACTCACTCTCTCTGTCTCACTCTCTCTCTCTCTCTCTCTCTCTCTCTCTGTGTCTCTCACCCCCTATAGGGCGTGCACCTCGGTGGGCAGGGCCTGGTCAGGGGAGGCGTGTGGTTGGCTGAGCAGATTTAGAGTGACATATGTCAGACGGAGGGGGACCCGGTAGGGCAAGCAAGTATGTGTCCTTTAGCAAGCATGTGTGTGTGTGTGTGTGTGTGTGTGTGTGTGTGTGTGTGTGTGTGTGTGTGTGTGTGTGTGTCGGCCCGCATGTGTCTTGCTCTTCCTTTCTTACACTCACTCTGTATTTCTATTTCTCCAATTCTTCTTAGTTGTCTATATATCTTACAGTCGTGACATGTAATATGTAGGGATTTTTTGTAGATTCAACAAATGACTGATGATTTCCCCATTATGCTGACTCATTATCTTCCTTCCATTATCTTCCTTAACCAGTCATTTATCTGAGGTGTAAAAGAGAGAGAGATGTTTAGCCATCGCGTCATACCTCTATGCTAACGAGTGAAGAAAAAAGTGCGTCACTCATCACTGTCA
>PIJE02001239.1:118665-121165 GCA_002895965.2 Coryphaenoides rupestris | reverse complement strand
GACCTCCACGCATCACCCTGTATATAATAATATATAATATCTCCTGCAGGTGGAATATGGGCATGAGGCTTTTAATGAATATGGCCTCATAAACTCCTATATGCTCCATAACAGGGTCCACTCCCCAAATGGAATCGAGCATTCTTTGCGCGTGTGTGTGAGTGTGTGTGTGTGTGTGTGTCAATATGGAAAATTAAGGCCAGTTAATAAAAAGCGGTGCTAAATCAATTGCGGGTCGTAAAAAGTTATGGGGGACGGTGTTAAAATGCGCAGGCGGGGGAGCAACGGGCGGCGTTAAACACGGCGGGGGCTTGAATTATCATGTTCATTTAATATCCAGCCTTCAAGTGATGCAGGGAAGCCCAATAAGGGTCAATTAAGCAACTAGCCCTCCCATCTCCATTTAGCTCTTTATGGGGCCCCCCCCCCACCCTAAATCACCTTGCTGTTTGCCCCTCCCCCTGCCCCCCCGCCCCGGCCCCCCCGGGAACTACATCTGCACCGAGAGGCCCCTGGGACCCCTGGGATGCGTTGGGGGCCCCTCGTCAGGCCTTGCGTCCGCATCATACAAGCTACATGCTGTGATACGACCCCCCATTCGTCTCACCCTGTAAAAGTGGCGGCAATTTATTAGGACGCTTTCATCAATACGAACGCGTCTATACAGTATATGCGTTATATATGCCGACATAATGGGCTTTTCTTCAAACAGTTCTGCTTGTTTGATGGCGGCGGGGGGGGGGGGGGGTGTGTGTGTGTACATGTGTGTGTGTGTGTGTGTGTGTGTCTGTGGGGGGGGGGAGGGGGGATGGGGGATGGGGAGGGATGCTTCATGGATCCATTTGTGTTATGCATACATTTATGTATTCATATATCGCTTTTATGTGCCGGTGGACCATTTATAGTCCCCGGGGAGAGCGGAATTATTGATCGGGCGAACCCGCATGGCCGACAAAACTGCTCGTATATCAGATGACAGACAACAGTAATGACGCGGAGCACACCGCGCCGCTTGATACGCCGCGGCCGGGGGTAAAAAAAAAAAAAACGAACGGTAATTGAGGCGCGTTATCGACGTTTTCCCGCCATAACCGGAGAGCGCCGGGAGAAGCAGCAGTCAAAATAATGATGAATAATTCCCCAGTAAGCACAATTACGCATCGATCGCCCATCGACTCCCAGAAGGTAGACTGCCTGCCACATTGACATGTTATTATGCAGATCCATAGTCTTATGAATAAATCATGGGCAGCTAGTTAGGGGCTGCGCCGTCGTGATGTAAGTCCACACTTTTAATAATGAATGAAGATGGACACGGTGTTATTCGGGAATACAATATGGGCCTGGCCTGTACAACGCCGTCCCCGTCACCGGGAAAAAAATGCTGCCGTAGACATTTTGAAAGCAAATCAACGACATATTTTGTCTATAGTTCTTCTTACAACACATATATATACAGTATATATATACATATATATATATATATATATACGTATATGATACCCCCACGCCCAGGAATTTCATACTTAACGAACATCCCTCAGAGGACCTCGGTTGTAGAAAAGTTGCTTACGTACGGAACGAAATTGAGATCTCAGCAAGGAGAGCTTTGGTGAGTCCAGCAATATAGCGTCGTGATAAACTACTGGGCGTGCCTTTAACTCTCACGGACTACGAGCCGCACGGACGAAGATACCCGTCGAATTCTCGCGAGATATATCTATATATATATACACATATATATATATTTGCAGTATACTGTATATATACGTCTCTGGGCCTTTCTGCATCGATCTGCTGTCAAGCGACCATCATCGTTAGCTGGTCCTGTAGATTACTGACTCCACCACCATCTTCCTGCCAAAACCCCCAAGAGTTACCTATAGGGGGACGACCAATTGTTCCGCGCTCGTCAAGCAACTTATTCGGTATTGTTGAACACAGCGATTACACACACAGGGCCAGGATGGGGGGCGGCGGTTTTGGGGGCGGCGGGGGGAAGATCCAGCGCGGCGCGGGAAACGCAGCGTTCGACGTGTTGATTAATTGCACGTTTTTGCACAGAAATGTTCACGCGCACGCATTTTTTATGCACATTTCCGGGTTTCCGTAGCGGGCAGCCGCTTTGATAAATGACGACGGGGGGTACGCCGGCATGCAAAATGCCTAAGGTGAGAACGAATGGAGCATTGTGGAGATATATACACTCCCCGGCATTGCTCTTCCATTGCTCACGCCGCCTGGCCCCCGTGTGAAATATGCGTACGGGTTTTTTTAACACACCCCCCCCCCCCTTTGAATCATGGATGTGTGCGTTCTCGACGGCGGCGGAGAGAGAGAGAGCGTTCCGTGCGAAAAAATATATTACGCGCAACAATTCTGCAAAATGTTGTCGTGGGGGAAAGTGAGCCGCCCCTGTACCGTACCACATGCTACACATCTGGAGAGTGTCTGGACAAATTACATGAGTGAATGGGTTTTTGACCCATATTCTCTAATG
>PIJE02001239.1:106165-113665 GCA_002895965.2 Coryphaenoides rupestris | reverse complement strand
AGTGGCATCAGTCGTTGATTCTACTGACATCCGGGACATCCGGGACTTCTTACGCACGAAACCCACCAGACGCGGACGGACGCTTTCGTGCGCGCGGACTGAACCCACCAGACGCGCAAAGCGCACGCCGTACGGCTGCGCACTGCTCTTACTTCCACTCCCATGTTACCAGACGCGGGAATTGATTGATATTGATGCTGTGATCACACTTTAGTGTGATTAAAACAAATATCTAGACTATATAGAATGTTAATATATAATTAATAATTAATAATAAATGGTGTTTTGGTTGTTATGCAAAATCTATGACTTGATTTAACTGAATTAATGATGCAGATATTGTGCATATACATATTCAATGTATTTCTATGAGATTGCGCACAGGGACGCAGTGTGAACCGCGCCAAGCGTTACCATGGGAGCGGAAGTAAAGCGCGTGCGCCCGCAGCAGTGCGCGTGCGCTTTGCGCGTCTGGTTGGTTTCGCGCGTGATTCGCCAAACCTGCAGTCTTAACACATTTCTAATGATTTCATTTTGTAGTGACGAGTAACGAAGATGCTTAGGAGAAATGTATCGGAGTAAAAGTATACATTTTATTTAGGAAATGTAGTGGAGTAAAAGTGAAAGTTGCCAGAAATATAAATAACGAAGTAAAGTACAGATACGTGAAAATTCTACTTAAGTACAGTAACGAAGTATTTGTACTTCGTTACATTACAACACTGGCAGAGACACGTCGTCAGGCTGACCTATGCACCTTTCGACAACAACAACAACAACAACAACAACAAAAACACAGGTAACACGCACACACACACACACGTCAATCTGACCCTGTGCTTCTGTCTGCTTGGTTCTTGAACTCTCTCTCTCTCTCTCTCTCTCTCTCTCTCTCTCTCTCTCTCTCTCTCTCTCTCTCTCTCTCTCTCTCTCCAAGATCTGAGCTCTGTGGTGTGAAGGGCTGTCTGTAGGGACTCTAACCTGCTTCACAGACACACAGGCCGACACACACACACGGACACACACACACACCGACACACACACCGACACACACACAAAAGGAAAATACACCCAAAGGAGAACATTGACTCCAAAGTCTACCTGTCTATCTGTCTCTCTGTCTGTCTGTCTGTCTGTCTGTCTGTCTGATTCTCGTTTCATTCTTCACGATGCTATTGTGAGACGTTCGGCTGCTTTTTCGAAAACGACAATAGAACCGTCTTTGCCGGCGGTTGAGCGCGATCGTATTCAATTCAAAGCCCGCCGCCACCGCCGCTGCCGCCACCACCGCCGCCGCCGCCGGCACAAATCTCTGATGTACTGTAATTACGTCCTCGCGGGACGGCGGGTGTTTGGGTTGAGGAGCGGTGGCATTAGATGTCGGTGAGACTCTTCTCTGCTGCCTGCCTTTCACGGAACTCATGTCGATGAAACGCTATCGGGAATCGAGGGAAAAGGGAATTCTTCATAGACTACATGCATGTGGGGGGGACGGGGGTCGGGGAGTTAATTGGGAGATCGCTTGATGCGTAATGGCCGACCGTGATCACCTCGGATATATGAGAAAAATAAAACTCACCAAAAGGGACTCGTGTTGCCTCTTGAGAGCACAACGCTCGCTTCAAAGATAGACGATTAACCAATCCGGCTGTCAATGTCTTTATACATTTTTTTGTTTTTTTGTTCACGCGCACGATCAGATCCCATTGGAGCGCAATTTCTATCGCTCTTTCAAGTGGAGTGGAACGCGAGAGTGTTGTGTTGTGTTGTGTTGTGTTGTGTTCCGTTGTGTTGTGTTGTGTTGTGTGTTCTTTTCTTTTTTCGCCTCCACCCAAAAAAAAGGGAGCATGTGACTTTGAAATGTGTAATTGCGCCGCGGCGAATCCCGGAGCCATTTGTTGTCTCCGCCGGCGCCGCTATTGTTCTAGTTAATGAGGTGGCGGGAACTCAAGGCTGCGCCGGAGAACGGGTGATGATGCACAATGCATAGCTTGCCGTATGCAAATGGTGGCGGCGGTGGGGAGGGAAGCCGTGTTTCTTTTTGCGCACGCACACACACACACACACACACACACACACACACACACACACTCGTACTTGTTGTACCATTAATCTGTATACAACAAACAAACAAAAAAGCTGTGCAAAAAATACGAAAAAATAAAAAAACGAAACACCAGAGGCACATTAAGGATAAGTCTTAATTGGTTTGCCGGGTCGCGCGGCAGCCGACAAGAGAAATAATAAGCATCGGAGCGTGCGTGTAATTTATTTATGTACTTTTATACTTCTAAAAAGCCCGAGATGAATGGCGAGGGCGCCGCGCGATAGAATTAGTAAATCAAGAGTTTGCGCGCCTCGCTCAGAGGGGTCGCATAAAACCGCCGCTACGTGCGCACAAAACATCTTTATGCCGTCGCCGCGTCATCCATCACGCCAGCGACATCGCCGTCATACGTGTTTACGATGACTGTTTATCCTCGTCTTTCGAGGGAGGGACTATTTCTTCGGACCGATAGTTATAATCCCCATAACTGTCTCTGATGTTGTTAAGCGAAACTATTGCATATTTTACCCGTGACATTTATCGCCGCTAACCGGGAGCGAAACGACCGCTGTGGCGCCGCGCTGGACCGTAGATATATACTGTATGTATCCGGAGGTGACGCCCGTTAGAACGTTCCCAATTTTTCCCGCCGTCGCGCCTCGTGAATGCCGTCGCCGGGCAAATATCCCGACGAGCTAAAACATTTCGAAAAACGTTGCATATTCATGGCGCTTTTTTTTTTCTTACTGTAATAGGAAAATAAATCACTAAATAAATAAAAGAAGAACAAATATTAGCATCGGAGTCACCGTTTGCTATCGGGCGCGATTCGAGACACACATGACGATGTGTGTGTGTGTGTGTGCGGGTCGTAAAAAAACGCGAAAGACGCCGGTGACATTTTGCCCGGTCTCACCGCGTTCTTATATTGAGTGATCATTCACGCGCCGTTAAATCGGTAGTTCGGGGACACGACGAGCGCGGCGATATAACCGTGTACGGCCGACGTCGTGGAGAGAGAGAGAGACGCGTATCAAAGGACGCGTGGCGGAAGGTCAACGCTGACGCAGTAAAACAAAAAACGGAAGAAAAAAAAAAACGAATCACCCCCGCAGCTAAACCCAGCGTTTTGTATTCCTCGAGATTGTGCCCGAAGTTCGACGCTCCGACGTGTGGAAGTATTTTCCGGGAAGCCTTCACGTGACACGATTCCGAGCTTCTGTCAACTGAATATCAAACCGACAGGTGCAAAGTGGACTGTGTGTGTTATTGTGTGTGTGTGTGTGTGTGTGTGTGTGTGTGTGCATGCTGTGTGTGTGTGTGTGTGTGTGCACTGTGTGTGTGTGTGTGCGTGCGTGCTCTGTGTGTATGTGTGTGTGTGTGTGTGTGCATGCTGTATGTGTGTGTGTGTGTGTGTGTGCACTGTGTGTGTGTGTGTGTGTGTGTGTGTGTGTGTGTGTGCGTTTAAGGCCGGACACGTATGAAGGAATAATATTAAAATGACTCGTGGCAGATGACAACATGCTATTTAGCGTGCATGTGTGTGTATTGTACGCTGCTTTTGTGTCTGTACACGTGTGTGTGTGTGTGTGTGTGCGCACCCGTGTGTGTGTGTGTGTGTGCGTGCACCCGTGTGTGTGTGTGTGTGTGTGTGTGTGTGCGTGCATCCGTGTGTGTG
This sequence comes from Coryphaenoides rupestris, assembly GCA_002895965.2. Lineage (NCBI taxonomy): Eukaryota > Metazoa > Chordata > Actinopteri > Gadiformes > Macrouridae > Coryphaenoides > Coryphaenoides rupestris. The sequence goes on along the minus strand of PIJE02001239.1, from coordinate 109,940 downwards.
TGTGTGTGTGTGTGTGTGTGTGTGTGCTTGCATGTGTGTCCGCCCATGCTCTACTTGTCCCACCATCCTAAAGGGTAACCACCATGATTAATAGCCACTAATCTAACAACCCATTTATTAGACCACCACTTCCCCCTCGCTGGGTGTCAAGCGGCAGTCTCTCGTCCGATGGGCACGGGGGGGGGGGGGGGGTGTGTGTGTGTGTGTCTGTCTGTGTGTGTGTGTGTGTTTGTCTGCCTGTACATTGTGTACATTAAGTCTGATTGATGCGCCTCCCTCATTGGGTTGCCCGCCCGTCAACCCGTGCCGTCTCGACCAGACAGTTCCCGCCCCCCCCCCCGACCCCAACCTCCCCCTCCCCCTCGTGGATAATTCAATTGACCCCGATGCCCGCTGACTAGTATCTCCCCTCCCCCCCTACCTCCCCCTCGCCGCACGCCGCACGCCGCACGCCGCACGCCGCACGCCGCTTAAGCTTGGCCCTAAGCGAGGGAGGACTAGATGATTTATTTGATGGGTTTTTTTTATTTCCTTCTCTTCCCTCCGTCACTCCTGCGCACCGAGACCAGCGGCGGCGTGGGAGGGATTTACCACACGATTGTTTTATGTTGGGGTGGGGGGGGGGTGAGGGCTGGGGGGGGGGGGGGTGAGGGGCTGGAAGGGGGGTGAGTGAGGGTGGTGACACCGGAACGCTCACCGGACAGTACGGGGATGATGACGGACACACAGACAGCTGTAGCTGCCACCTATAGGGACGGAGAGAGAGAGAGAGAGAGAGAGAGAGAGAGAGGGAGAGAGAGAGAGAGAGAGAGAGAGAGAGAGAAGGAGAGAGAGAGAGGGATGGAGAGAGGAGAGAGATATAAAGAGATAGAGGAGAGAGTGTGAGAAAGAGAGCGAGAGATGGATAGAGAGAAAGAGAGATATAGAGAGTAGGGAGTGAGAGAAGGAGGGAGGGAGTAAGGGAGAGAGAGGGAGCGATAGAGGGATGGGGAGAGAGAGCTAGAGGAGAGATGGAGAGAGGAGAGAGAGGTGAGAGGGAGGGATGGAGAGAGAGATAGAGGAGAGATAGAGAAACACAGAGTCAGAGACAGAGAGGAGAGAGAGAAGGAGGGATGGAGAGAGAGAGAGAGAGAGATAATGAGTGCGAAAAGGAGAGAGATAGAAAGAGATAGAGGAGAGAGTGTGAGAAAGAGAGAGAGAGATGGATAGAGAGAAAGAGAGATATAGAGAGTAGGGAGTGAGAGAAGGAGGGAGGGAGTAAGGGAGAGAGAGGGAGCGATGGAGGGATGGGGAGAGAGAGCTAGAGGAGAGATAGAGAGGGTGAGACAGAGAGAGGAGAGAGAGAGTGAGAGGGAGGGATGGAGAGAGAGAGATAGAGGAGAGATAGAGAAACACAGAGTCAGAGACACAGAGAGGAGAGAGAGAAGGAGGGATGGAGAGAGAGAGAGAGAGAGAGATAATGAGTGAGAGAAGGGGAGAGAGAGAGAGAGAGAGAGAGAGAGAGAGAGAGGTGTTCTACGATGGCGACGACATTAACAAAATTAACAGCGCGGAAAGCGGGGTTCACGCGACATCTCCCATCGTTTTCGGACGTCGCCGCGACCATTTTGTGACGGTTGGGCGGGTAAATATGGGGGGGGGGGGGGGGGATACCTATTACAGGTACTCCCGAACAAGATGGCTGCTCTCCGAATTAGCGTGTTTAACGAGCGGTCACGACCGGCGCTAGCCTCCCGTCGCTAATGAACTTCGGCGGCGGCGGCGGCGCGCTGCGTGGCTCACGGATGACGGAGCCCCGCGGGGTCGTGAAGCCACCGGCCGGCGAACCGTGAAGCCGTGAAGCGGAAGACGTAGAAGAAGACATTTCTGGAGCACATAAAAGACACGGATGTACAGGCGGGTGTCTCTCATGTGGAAACGAGGTGAAATATACTGTATATAAATAAATATATACACATATATATAATATATATATATATATACTGTATATATATAGGTCCCTGATCAGCTGACTGGTGAGGTTCTAAGAAAACAAGATGGATTCCTTCCTTCTTTCCTTCCTTCCTTCCTTCATTCCTTCATTCGTTCCTTCTTTCCTTCGTTCCTTCCTTCCTTCCTTCATTTCTTCCTTCGTTCTTTCCTACCTTCCTTCCTTCATTCCTTCTTTCCTTCCTTCCTTCTTTCCTTCCTTCCTTCCTTCGTTCTTTCCTACCTTCCTTCCTTCATTCCTTCCTTCCTTCCTTCCTTCTTTCCTTCCTTCCTTCCTTCATTCTTTCCGTCCCTCATTCCTTCTTTCCTTCCTTCCTTCCTTCCTTCCTTCCTTCCATCCAACAGTCACAATTCTATGCTCTCTTTTCTGTCTCTCTCTCGCTCACTCACTCTCTCTCTCTACTTACTCTTGTCGTTCAATCTCTTATCCCGCCCCCCCCCCACCCCCCCTCCCTCTCTGAGTAAAGACGAGAGTAATAATAATAATATTAATAATAATAATATTAATAATAGTAATAATAATAATATTAATAATAGTAATAATAATCGTCATCATCATTTCTAAGGGGAGCTGACAGCAGCACATAACTCCTGACGTTCGCTCTCAGCCCCGACTCAACCCTTGGCCTTGACGGCAGATTTGTCGTTTGACAACGGCAAGGGGTCTCTCTCTCTCTCTCGTCTCGGTCTCTCTCTCTCTCTCATCCTTCTCTCTCTCTCTCTCTTCTCTCTCTCTCTCTCTCTCTCTCTCTCTCTCTGTCGTCTCATCTCTTCTCCTGTCTCTCTCTTCTCTGTCTCTCCTCTCTCTCTCTCCTCTCTTTCTCTCTCGCCCTTTCTCTGTCTCTCGCTCTCTCTCTCCTGTCCCTCTCTCTCTCTTCTCTCTCAGCTCCTCTCGGATGTCCTCCCTGCCTCTCTTGGCCAAGGCAAGTGGTAATAAAAACTAAAACAAAACAAATGTCCAATGTACATTAGAGTTATTCTACCAAGAAAGAAATCCTGGAAAAAAAAACTGTGCAATATTGCATCAAATATATAAAAAAGAGTATGTGAAATGTACTTAAAAAATTCTCTCTCCTCTCGATTCTTCTCCTCTCTCTTCTCTCTCTCTCTCTCTCTCTCTCTCTCTCTCTCTCTCTCTCTCTACCTGTCATGTCTGGGGGTCTCTGGGTGGGTGGTCTCATGTCTTTATTACTGTACAGGCTGTGGTGTTCCATCTCGTCCCCCCTCCCACCTGTCAGACGGACGTGTGTGCACAACGACACGCCACACTCACACACACACACACACACACACACACACACACACACACACACACACACACACACACACACACACACACACACACATACAGATGTCTGTACATGGTCGCATGTTCACACGCACACACACACACGTGCACACACACATACAGGCACGCGCACACACACATACACACACACACACACACGCATGTGCACACACACACTGAAGACTCGTCCTGTTTGGTGAACAATACGTCCTTTTCTGTATAAGAATAAAGAATAAAATTATTCATAGAGAGACGCATACCCCCCCACACACACACACACACACACACATACTGACACATACACACACACACACACACACACACCACACACACACACAGGCGGCTCGGGTTGTCCTTGGATAGGTGGGCTGTGTTTCAGGGCGGGGGAAGTTATATACAAGGCGTGGTGGGTGGATGGGTGGTGGTGGTGGGAGTGGTGGTGGTGGTGGTGGGAGTGGGGGGGTTGCTTGCCATATGGCAGCTGACAAGGAGTGGGAC
>PIJE02001239.1:91165-93665 GCA_002895965.2 Coryphaenoides rupestris | reverse complement strand
GCGGCAGAGCGCCGGAGATTAAACATGTATGGGAGGAGGTGGAGGCGCTGTGGTGGTGCGTTTGAAAAAGAACTCTTTCAAAGGCACCGAGGTTCTGCTGAGACCTTCACGGCCGGCACCTCTCTCTTCCTCTTCACCTCCTCTGCCTGGAAGGAGAGAGAGAGAGAGAGAGAGAGAGAGAGAGAGAGAGAGAGAGAGAGACTACAACACCGACGTCAACAATAGTAGCACCTTTCACCGTCGACTCCGATGTAAATGTGCGGACATTTGAATATCAATCAAGGCGTCTGGCTTATTGATCCAGCTCGAGGCCGTGCGGTACGGACGCACGCACGGACGGACGGACGGACGGACGAGCTAGCCGTCGATATTGTCGATCGGATCGATATCGAGATATTAGATATCGATTATGCATCGTGCGGAAAGGCGGACGTGTTTCAGGGCGGCGTTCAGGCGTATTATTCGAGTCGCTGATCGATTGCATTCATATGAGAATGAAGTTGACGTGTGTCATAATGCGGACGCTATAAACGTAATTGTGTTGTCCACACACACTCACACACACACACACACACACACACACAACCTCACACACACACACACACGCACACACACACAACCTCACACACACACACACCCCTCCAGTTCCTGGGCGTGTAAGGCTTGTTTATTTCACCATCATCATCATCGTCATCATCATCATCATAGTCAACAGTGAAACACTCGTGTACTTTTGCCCGTGCTAACATAAAATATATTTTCAATCTCTTCAATGGTTCCAATCTTTCCACTGTCATTGTGTATGTCCTTGAATCGGGGGAATAAGGGAGATATATAAATGAATAGAGTGAGAGAGAGAGAGAGAGAGAGAGAGAGAGAGAGAGAGAGAGAAAGAGAGGCACAGGCAACACTATTTCATCGCAATTAATCTTGCTTTTGATTTCTATTCTTTTTTTCTTATATCAACAGCCTGATAGCATATTTTTTATTTAGCCGCTCTGTTCCTGTGTTGCAAACTTCCCCGCGCAGGAAATAACAATACAAAACACACACACACACACACACACACACACACACACACACACATACACACGCACACACACACACACACACACACACGCACACACACACACACGCACACACAATTCACTATTACTTATTGGGGAGGTAAAAAAGTTGCATATATTAAATTAACAGCATATTTTTTATTTAGCTATTATGTTCCTGTGTTGCAAACTTCCTCGCACCCAAATAACAACACAAAACACACACACACACGCACACACACACACACACACACACGCAATTGCATCGTGTCGGAATTTGCTGTTATTTATTGGGGAAGTTAAAAAAAGTGGTATAAATTAAACTAACGGCATATTTATTATTTAGCGATTAAGTTCCTATGTTGCAAACTTCCTTGCACCCAAATAACAACACAAAACACACACGCACGCACACACACACACAGACACACACACACACACAGTTAGATACACACAATAAATATATATATATATATATATAAATATATATAAATGTAAAAGGGAGAGAGAGATTTGGATGCGTTCCCCGTGCTGCTGTTGTCTGGTGCTTGGGAGGGCCAGGGTGGAATGCCAAACACTTCCTGGGTCACGCCGGGGCAACAGAGAGCTGAATGCTAATACAGCCCTCAGACTGGGAGGTACCTGCTATCTGTGTGTGTGTGTGTGTGTGTGTATGTGTGTGTGTTAATGTGCGTGTAAATGTGTGTGTGTGTGTGTGTGTGTCTATATCGTTTGCGGGCGTCTGTTCTGTTCTCTGCGACCGTGTGTGTTTACTCGCTTGTTCGTCTGGAGGACCTCGCTTGTACCGGGAAACTTGCGAGCGAGTATTTTATGTAGTTGCTGTTGTTGTTGTTGTTGTTTGTTGTTGTTGTCATGTTTTCATATTTTGTTTGACTTTTAAATGTTTCGTCGCGCATTAACTTCATTGCTTTTAATGAGTTGTTTATCGCCGGGAAATAACGCTGTGATTGTGTGAAGCAACCGCCAGACAGTCCGCATTCTGTCTTTTATTTATGAATATTTACTTACATTCATGTACTTTTTTTTCTCAGGTGAGCATCGCGCTTCTGGCAACCGTCGGTTACGCCATCTATCGCCGGGGGCAACGGACGACCAGGGCCCTCTTCCTCTTCGCTGAGGTATCGGAAGCCAAGCTCTCCTCCTCCTCCTCCTCCTCCTCCTCCTCACTCATAACGTCTTCCAGGGGGGCGTCTTGGTGGATGGCTTTCCCGGAACGGTTGCCCTGGGTGACGGGGGGGCGGGGTCTCGCTGGACAGATGGGCGGAGTTCCTGGAGTTCCTCCCCTTGCCGTGTCGATGGTCATAGAGACTGGCCGACGATACCAGTGTTATCCAGTTGGTTGTCCACTGGTTGGGTGATGATTGGGTGATGGTTGTGTGATGGTTGGGTGCTGGTTGCGTGACGGGGAGTCACGGCCAAGGCTCATTAGAGCC
>PIJE02001239.1:73665-81165 GCA_002895965.2 Coryphaenoides rupestris | reverse complement strand
AGTTTTCCCGCCTTGGGTGTCCATCATCACCATCACCACCACCACCACCATCACCATCATCATCATCACAGAATCCCCCTGCAAATCTTTGTTTTGGGATAGTGTGAGATGCGATGGCGGAGAGAGTGATTACCCAGAGTGCTTTGGGTTTTGAGTTCATGCGCACGGAGCGCGCCACAGCGGGATTCTGGGAGCGGGGAATCGCCTCGAGGGACGAACGCATCCGTCGCCCGCCGTCTCCGTCGCAGTCTCGCTCTCGCTCTCGCTCGCTTCTGCTTCGACGTGCACGGCGCTTTACCCCCGGCAGATGGCTCACACGATGCCACCACCACCGCCACCACCACCACCACCGCCTCCACCACTGTCAACACCGCCGCCACCACCACCTCCTCCACCGCCGCCACCGCCTCCACCACCACCACCATCGCCACCACCCACCACCACCGCCACCACCACACCACCCACCGCCACCACCACCACCACCACCACCACCACCTCCACCATCGCCTCCACCACTCAACACCGCCACCACCACCACCGCCCACCCACCGCCGCCACCGCCACCGCCACACCACCGCCACCCGCCACCGCCACCGCCACACCGCCGCCGACACCGCCGCCCACCCCACGGCGGCATGGATTCACGAAGCTGGCTGCGGCATTCAGAGCAGCTACGCCCGGCGGGGCGCGAAGGGGCCGGGGGGTCAGCGCCAACGCGGCTGGTAGCGGTCCGGCGGGCGCGGGGGGGCGGGGGCAGAAAGGCCTCTGGAATAGGCAGCGCGGGCTCCGGCGCGTTGATTGTTGTTGATTGTTGTTGATTTTGTTGCGCTTTGCAGTGGAAGACGAGGTGGGTGGTACTTCGTAAGCCGTCGCCTGTAGCAGGTAGGTTCCCCCGGACACCCCCCCACACACACACACACACACACAAGTGCGATCGTGGTTTAAAAAGGTTCCAATGGTTCCGATGGGACGGGGACGGGTTTAAATGGGTCGAGGACGTGCGCGTTTAATTGATTTTCTGCGTTTCTACGTTTCAATGCAAGCGTCTAGTGAGTAGACACACACACACACACACTGAGTATGATCAAGTATGACTGGAGACCTGGAAGGATTGTTGTGGTACCGCGGCCCCGGTGGTCCCCTGGTCCCCCTGGTACCACGGCCCCGGTGATCCCCCCTGGTCCCCCTGGTCCCCCCCGGTCGGTCCCGACGGTTTCTGGTCACATTCGAGGTTGAAAGGCACATTAAATGCATTTTATTTTATTTTATTTTATTTTATTTTATTGTATTAAGTGTTTTTCAGGACTGATGGTTAAGGTTCAGCTGAGTGATGTCTTTCTGCATCGCCTGCAACATGATAGTAGAATAATAATAATAATAATAATAATAATCACTAATCTGTAACTACCTGTTTAGGCCTCGGATCTTTTGTTTGTTGATAGGTTTGTTTCAAATGATGCACAATATATAACCAATGTTTTGTTGTCTAAGTACTTTAATGTTGCTCACCTCACTTTGTTTTGATTAAGTCTCAGGATGGATGAGAACCCTCAGACTCAACCAGAACACAACATGACTCAAAAGTGGGGGCTGTACAAAAATGCCTGTCACTGTAACGTTGTGTCACACACACACACCTTCAAAAAGCAATTCTCAATTAATGTCAAACCTCAAACGATTCCTTTTATAATGTGTCTGGATATAGATCTCGATATCTAGCTATAGATAGATTTTTGTGCTATATTGGACGTGTGACAGATGTGGCCTTACATTGTCCTCTGATTATGCAACTACGTAGGCCCGTCGTGCTCCGAGTGGGTTGAGTTACAGCGCCCGCCTCTTCTGTCTTCAGCTCTCCTGCTCAGACAGAGTGATGGCCTCATTGGGACCCTGGTGGGTTTCGGCCCAGTGGTCCAAACGTTTAGACGTTCGGTTATACCTCGTTTTAACAGCTGTTTGCGCACATGCGGTAGTTATGTTGATGTTGTGTGTGTGTGTGTGTCTGAGGAGGCTTGTTTTGCCAGTTGACACCGATTGTTTGAAGGTGACAACGAGACTCGTGGGGGAGGTGAGGGTCTGTCTCTCTCACCTCAAGCAATTACTTAGTCAAGACAAGAGTCTTGTTTTGTTGATATCGCGCTTTTATCCAAAGTGCTTTACAGTATTGCCTCACATTCACCCATTCCACCACCACCACCGCCTCCACCGTCATCACCGCCACCACCGCCGCCTCCACCGCGAGATGACGAATTGCGCACAACATCGACTCAACATGGAGACACAATATGTTGATAATAGAAAACAAAGCGGAGAGGATGGATGTTCATATCGCGTCTAATCGCTGTCATCTCCTCTCCCCTCTCCCCTCTCTCATCTTCTCTCTCCTCTCTCCTCTCTCCTCTCTCCTCTGTCCTGTCTCCTGTCTCCTCCTGTCTCCTCTCTCCTGTCTCCTCTCTCCTCTCTCCTCTCTCCTCTCTCCTCTCTCCTCTCTCCCTCTCTCCTCTCTCCTCTCCTCTCTCCTCTCTCCTCTCTCCTCTCTCCTCTCTCCTGTCTCCTGTCTCCTGTCTCCTCTCTCCTCTCTCCTCTCACCTCTCTCCTCTCTCCTCTCTCCTCTCTTCTCTCTCCTCTCTCTTCTCTCCTCTGTCCTGTCTCCTCTCTCCTCTCTCCTCTCTCCTCTCTCCTCTCTCCTCTCTCCTCTCTCCTCTCCCCTCTCTCTCTCCTCTCTCCTCTCTCCTCTCTCTCCTCTCTCTCTCCTCTGTCTCCTCTATCCTCTCCTCTCTCTCCTCTCTCCTCTCTCATCTCTCCTGTCTCCTCTCTCCTCTTCTCTCTCCTCTCCTCTCTCCTCTGTCCTCTGTCCTGTCTCCTCACTCCTCTCTCCCCTCTCTCCTCTCTCTTGTCTCCTCACTCCTGTCTCCTGTCTCCTGTCTCCTCTCTCCTCTCCTCTCTCTCTGTCTGAAATTGGTTCATAACATAGAAAAAGAGAAAGTAATAATATAGATAAATATACCGTATATAAACTGAAAGTATTAATATAGAAATTCTAATAAATTAAAAAATATATATAAACAAAATATATCAAAGATAAGCAATTAAAAGGCGCAATTTAAAGAAAATATGTGCGTTAATGTAACACAGTAGACTCCATGGGGAGTGGGGCTGTCAGTGGCGGTTAAACGTCCATAGTATCGCGTGTCGTATAAAGTGTTCATACGGGGCGGTGGGAGTCGGTGGGACATACACACACACATATACTGTAATTATATGCATCCAATTGTCCGATTGATTTCACATTTAACATTTAAATGACTGAATTGAGTATCAACGGGAGAAGACGCACGCGGCAGGCGGATAGCTGATCCCCGGTCGGTCGCCGCGACGACAATGTTGTCGTGCGGAAACACAAGGCGGGAGATTAGCGGGGCGCACACAAAGGGAGTGGCAATACAACACAATGAAATGCACACACACACGCACACACACACACACACACACACACACACACACACACCAAGATGAATTGTATTCGTCATTTATTGTGGGCCTGCTGCTAATTAGCTTAGGCATGGTTTTGCATATTGTGTGTTTATTTAATTTCTCCACATGGGCTGTGCCAGGAGAAGGTGTAATTGTGTAAAAAAAAGGGGAGGTTTTTTTTGTTTGATTTACACTAACACACACACAGACACACACACACACACGCACACACACACACACACACACACACAGACACACACACACACACACACACACACACACACACACAGTGTAATAAACAGATTATGTTCACAGCTCTCGCGTCGGCGTCACCGTTGTACATTCTTAATTAATTTCGGCGAGGCCACGGAGTATATTCCGGCGTTCCTTCAACACTCGACGTGATGGAAAAGTGCGGGAAAAGCCGATGAAGAAGTGTACTGCACACAGCATACAAAGAGAAGAGCAGATGAAGACCTCGCGAGGAAACGCGCCGTTCTTTTGACGACGACGACAGTGGACGGCCATTTTGTGCGCCGCCGTTCGAAAACCGAAGTTGCTTTTCGAAATAAATATGAATCTCTACACGTCTCCGTGAACCCCGTGAACTGAGACGATAATGATAGATTGCGTGCGCAAACCTTGCAGACGGTGGGCACGGGCGGCTTTCCTCCCCCACCCCCCCCCTTTCGTATGTATAAGCATTTCTGCATTTGTTTGTTTGTGTTCGTGTGTGTGTGTGTGTGTGTGTGTGTGTCGCATATATATATATACTGTATACCGTACACACGCACGTGCGTCTATACGGCGTCGTTGCAATTCTATTTGCGTGCATTTGAATCCATATGCTTGTGTCGGTGGAATTTATATGCTGAACATGTAAATGTATGTGTGCACATGTACATGTCCATACATTCACTGTGTAACATGCGTGTGCGTTTTCCCTCCGTGTTCATGAGCGAAGGATTATCGTATCGTGTGCGTTTGCGGACGCCGTGTTTTGTGTGCGTTTCGTGTTGTGTTCACGCGTTTTTTTTGCTTCTTCGGTGTCAAAGAAGGCCAACAAGGTCACCTCTTGTTCAGTGAGTTTAGGATGCTTCCGTGCTTTAATCTGGACCAAGATGCAGGACCAAGAGGTTGCTATTGGCGTTTGAGATAGTATTATGTAATGCTATGTACTGGTTTTGTGTTGCCCCTCGGGGATAGTACAGATTACCTTGACGTTGTGCATAAAGTGTGTAATGTGCAGATAATGCTATGTCTTTATGTGCACATGATTCTATGCATGCACTATGCATTGTTTATGTGCGTCGGATGCTCACGTTTGTGTGTTTGTGTGTTCATTTTTATATGACCGTCGCATTGGTCATGCGTTCGTCCACGTTTTTGTGTCTTCGACGGGAACGACAGTCTTGGGAAAACTTCTCTCGCACATGGGCTGTGCCAGGAGAAGGTGTAATTGTGTAAAAAAAAGGGGAGGTTTTTTTTGTTTGATTTACACTAACACACACACACACACACACACACACACACACACACACACACACACACACACACACACACACAAGCACCCCAGAGCTCGTCGCTGTTACAATGAAGTCTTTCTGATGTGTAAAACAGACTAACAGCCAGCCATGTGTGTGTGCGTGTGTGTGTGTGTGTGTGTGTGTGTGTGTGTGTGTGTGTGTGTGTGTGTGTGTGCGCGTGTGTGTGTCTCACTGTTCATTTCTGGCACACGGTTGATACTGTGAGTGTAATAAACAGATTATGTTCACAGCTCTCGCGTCGGCGTCACCGTTGTACATTCTTAATTAATTTCGGCGAGGCCACGGAGTATATTCCGGCGTTCCTTCAACACTCGACGTGATGGAAAAGTGCGGGAAAAGCCGATGAAGAAGTGTACTGCACACAGCATACAAAGAGAAGAGCAGATGAAGACCTCGCGAGGAAACGCGCCGTTCTTTTGACGACGACGACAGTGGACGGCCATTTTGCGATTGTGCCGTCAAGAAGAGCAGATGAAGACCTCGCGAGGAAACGCGCCGTTCTTTTGACGACGACGACAGTGGACGGCCATTTTGTGCGCCGCCGTTCGAAAACCGAAGTTGCTTTTCGAAATAAATATGAATCTCTACACGTCTCCGTGAACCCCGTGAACTGAGACGATAATGATAGATTGCGTGCGCAAACCTTGCAGACGGTGGGCACGGGCGGCTTTCCTCCCCCACCCCCCCCCTTTCGTATGTATAAGCATTTCTGCGTTTGTTTGTTTGTGTTCGTGTGTGTGTGTGTGTGTGTGTCGCATATATATATATACTGTATACCGTACACACGCACGTGCGTCTATACGGCGTCGTTGCAATTCTATTTGCGTGCATTTGAATCCATATGCTTGTGTCGGTGGAATTTATATGCTGAACATGTAAATGTATGTGTGCACATGTAAAATGTACATACATTCACTGTGTAACATGCGTGTGCGTTTCCCCTCAGTGTTCATGAGCGAAGGATTATCGTATCGTGTGCGTTTGCGGACGCCGTGTTTTGTGTGCGTTTCGTGTTGTGTTCACGTGTGTGTGTGATGTTTTTTTTTGCTTCTTCGGTGTCAAAGAAGGCCGACGAGGTCGACTCTCGCCGACTCGAGTCACCTCTTGTTCTGTGACTTTCGGATGCTTCCGTGCTTTAATCTGGACCAAGATGCAGGACCAAGAGGTTGAAGAACTCAGTGGCACCTGCCTGCTATTGGCGTTTGAGATAGTATTATGTAATACTATGTACTGGTTTTGTGTTGCCCCTCGGGGATAGTTATGTGCATTACCTTGACGTTGTGCATAAAGTGTGTAATGTGCAGATAATGCTATGTCTTTATGTGCACATGATTCTATGCATGCACTATGCATTGTTTATGTGCGTCGGATGCTCACGTTTGTGTGTTTGTGTGTTCATTTTTATATGACCGTCGCATTGGTCATGCGTTCGTCCACGTTTTTGTGTCTTCGACGGGAACGACAGTCTTGGAAATTGGGCAGCGTCCGCGGATGAACTTCCCCCTCCCCGCTAGCCCGACGCAGAGCATAAAACCAAATTGAGCTAATCCCTGTTAGCCCACCGGAAGTGATTGTGCTGTAACCTGCAGAGAGAGAGAGAGAGAGAGAGAGAGAGAGAGAGAGAGAGAGGGAGAATATTGAAGCAGCAATGGGGACCAACACAGAATACACACACAGGCTTCCCTGATGACTCAATCTGTCTTTTGTTGTCCAGATGGACTTCCGAGAAAATGAATTGGCCAGACGCAGCTGTGAGCGAGCGGGAGTGAGTATACGATCACACACACACGCTCACACACACACACACACACACACACACACACGCGCACACGCATACACGCACACACACACACATACAATGACCGATTTATTTTATATATATAGAAACACGGGAGCATTGTTTCAGTCTGACATAAAAGCTCGAAAGCCTAAACACTGTGAAAGTATTTAAATAAATAAGCTGTCAGTCACGGTGACATGTCAGTTTTCCCGCCTTGGGTGTCCGTCATCACCATCACCACCACCACCACCACCACCATCATCATCATCACAGAATCCCCCTGCAAATCTTTGTTTTGGGATAGTGTGAGACGTGATGGCGGAGAGAGTGATTACCCAGAGTGCTTTGGGTTTTGAGTTCATGCGCACGGAGCGCGCCACAGCGGGATTCTGGGAGCGGGGAATCGCCTCGAGGGACGAACGCATCCGTCGCCCGCCGTCGCCGTCGCAGTCTCGCTCTCGCTCTCGCTCGCTTCTGCTTCGACGTGCACGGCGCTTTACCCCCGGCAGATGGCTCACACGATGCCACCACCACCACCACCACCACCACCGCCACCGCCGCCTCCACCACCACCACCGCCACCACCACCACCACACCGCCACCGCCTCCACCACCACCGCCACACGCAACACCACCGCCATCATCACCAACACCACCGCCACGCCCACCACCGCCACCGCCACCACCACCACCGACCAC
>PIJE02001239.1:51165-71165 GCA_002895965.2 Coryphaenoides rupestris | reverse complement strand
CAGACAAACAACGTCAAATATTTGTCCGACAATCAATTTCGGACCGATCAAATCTTCTCCGATATCGCGATCAGTCGCTTCTCGCGCTGCTGCTCGACTACAACACGCCGACGGGCGATTGGCTAACGAAGGCCGGCTCCCTCCCCTTTGCCCCGCCCCCCACTCGCCCCCCCCCCCCCACCCGCCCCCCCTATCTCCCGTACGATTCGCCGGCCAAAAAACCGAATTAAGACGCTCGTTTTTGCATAAGCGAGATTGATGAGACGGCGAGGGCAGATTCTTTTTTGCTCTCCGGGAGAAAAAAAAAAACACCAACCAAGAGTACAGTTGCGGAGCGTTTTCAGATGAGGTGTCACAGTCCATTACACACACTATTATTCATCGTTCCCGCCGCCGTTCCGTGCAGTATATATATATATATATATATATATATATATATACCGCTCTAATTGTTCTAAAGGCGTCTCAGCGTTTAGTCGCGTTTAATTTTTTTTTCCGCCCGCAAATTTTTTTAAAAGCGAGATGACGAAATTGCGGGAAAACTGCGCGCGTTTCCAGCGGAGAGAGACCGGCGCGGTGCGGCGCGTGGAAATTACACCAACATGTTGGGGCGCCCAGATTGGTAAATTATACTAAGTGCAGACAAATAAATTATGCATCCCACAGATTTTTCTGTTCGCCTAATTAAGATTAAGGAAGAATAGGCCAGCCCTCCCAGACAGCCGCGAACGCAGAAACACTCACAAAAACACCGTTAACGCGCCGCGCCGCCGCCATCGGCTGCGGGAGACCAAACCGCGGCCGGAAAAAAAAATATGAACAATAAAAGAAACGATCAGACGAGATCATATGTGCTTTGTTAATGTGGGCGTCACGGAAGTAGACACGAGAGAGGACTACTCGTTTAAAAGATTTAAAATGAGAGAATACTAATATGTAATATGTACTATCTTCAGAACGATGTGTCAATATACACATAGCCGGTAGTAAAAAAAACACATCAAAATACTCACACACTCATACAAAGCAAAGCAAAGAGGGAATGGATATTCATATTGCGACGTGTAGAGCGTAGTGTAAATGGAAACGTATTTTCGATTATTAATTAATTGTATATTTAATATTTGATTGCTATTCATCGGATGGTGAACATTGATTTTCATATGACGATGCTCAAATATAACAGTCATACGAAAAGTATACACTCTGATCATAAATGTATGAAATGTAATGGATATTGTTGTAGTTATCTTGAGAGACAGAGCACGGTATTCAAATGGAAGACGTATATTAGAAAAAGTGATATATTTATATCTAAGACACATTTTACCGTGAATAGAATGGATCTTTAACAGGGGAGGGCTGTGGCTACTCTAATTGCTATGTAATTGCTACTCACTACTGTGTGTGTGTGTGTGTGTTTGTGTGCGTGTGTGTGTGCGTGTGCGTGTGTGTGTGTGTGTGTGTGTGTGTGTGTGTGTGTGTGTGTGTGTGTGTGTGTGTGTGTGTGTGTGTGTGGTGTGTGTGTGTGTGTGTGTGTGTGTGTGTGTGTGTGTGTGTGTGTGTGTGTGTGTGTGTGTGTGTGTGTGTGTGCGTGTGTGTGTGTGTGTGAGTATGTGTGTGTGCATGTGTATGGACAGCCAGGTCATCTCCCAGCAAGCAACACCCGACCCAACACAGTGCATGATTACCTGTGTGCACTGTGATGGGTGTGACACACACACACGCACACACACACGCACACACACACACACACACACACACACACACACACTGAGACATTTCTCAGGCTGTAACCTGAAATATTAATCCCAGGCGGTAAAGATGGCCGTCACAGGAGTACTCGACAGTACTACTGATTTAAAATATACCAGAGTATACGAATATGTGAACATCTATACAGTCTTCAAAACAAACACAGACACATAACCAGTAGTAAAACCACTGAAAAATAAAAATACACCACGAAACAGAAACCAGCCAAACAGAAAACCACAACTGTCGACTATAGTTGTCCTCTCAGACGGTGTCTTCTACACACACACACACACACACACACACACACACACACACACACACACACACACATACACACACACACACACACAGGGTTTTGTTTGTGTACTAAAAACAGCACCGCCATTTGCAGCAATCAGACTCCCGGGGCGCTGTGTGTGTGTGTGTGTGTGCATGTGTGTGCATGTGTGTGTGTGTGTGTGCATGTGTGTGCGTGTGTGTGCGTGTGTGTGTGTGTGTGCACGTCCGTGCTCCTGCCCTGCGGTGAAATTGCTGTCAACACTTTTCTCCTCCTTTCAGTGTTTGTTTGAACTCCCTCACTCACCCCTGGTCACACACACACACACGCGCGTGGGCACGCACACACACACACACACACACACACACACACACACACACACACACACACACACACACACACACACACACACCCATTTCCCCCATTGAGTCAGGCTACATTCACATCTCCACTTTTAAGCCCTGCCTCCCAAACAGGACACAGTCAGAGGGGGGCGGGGCCTCATGGTTTACTGGCTGCAAACAATTAAAAAAAATGTAAAATAATATTTGAATGATGTGATGAATCCACATGAACCATCCATCCATCGAGTGTTATTTTATAATACAATGTTTTTATATTGGAATAATAATTTTTTTTTATGAAATCCTATCTGTAATATGTTTGGTAACTTATCCCTGACTAGTAAAAATAAATAAATAAATAAATAAATACAAATATTTCATATTGAAGCGATGTACAATGAATTGTGTTGAGGAGATGACCATATTGCTCAAGGACACCGACACGTAGATTGAGGATATTGGGATTGGAACCCGAGAACCTTTCAGCTCAGAATCACAAAAACAAAAACAAAAACAAACCCAAGCCACGAACCTGCCAGCCGGGATCTAAGGGACAAACGGTGAAGCTCGGAGATATACTGTATGGAGAGATTTGTACATTTCTCTCCATGTGTTTTTCTTAGCGTCTCCAGTCCTCTCAAACTACATTTGAGTTAATAAAGTCTTCAAGTCAGTTCATTTTAAGTAACATCTTAAGTGCGTCATACACTGAGATGGTTCTTACTGAGGAGGCTCTCAGTGATGTCTGCAGAGATACTGTGTGAGTCTCTGCCTCTGAGACACACACACGCACACACACACACACGCACGCACACACACACACACACACGCATACGCACACACACACGCACACACACACATACACTAGCGTGTGTGTGAGAGTGACTGAGGCCATTAGCCAGATAATAGTCAGTCACCCAAGTGAGAGAGAGAGAGAGAGAGGGAGAAAGATAGAGAGAGGAAAAGAGATTGGAAAAAGTGAAAGAGCAAGGGAGAGAGAAAAAGAGAGAGCGAGCAAGAGAGAGAGAGAGAGAGAGAGAGAGACAGAGAGAGACGGAGAGAGAGGGAGTGAGAGAGAGATGGATCACCGCAAATTAATTCCTCTGGGAGAGCGTGTAGAAATGCCGTCATGAATAATTCATGACTGATTAATTTATGACCAAACTTTAAATAGCGAGCGAGAGACACGAGACGTGGGCCACGGAGCGGCGGGTTTCGTCGGGATCCTCATTTGCTTGCCGCGCGCGTTCACTCCAAAGAGGGCAGAAATTAAAACAATGGCCCCCGCTGTCGACGAATGAATCATAATTGCGCTCAATCTCTCCCCGTTGCCGTCGGAGAGAAATTCGCCGTCGAAATCCAAAATCGAACGGTCCGCATCAAAAAACGGAGGAAGTCCCGCCCCTTTTCTGTTGTTGTGTTTCCTGCGCCGCGCCGCCGCTCGGGGTTTTTTTCTCTGACAGGCCGTCAAAGAAACTTCTAGACGCATCCGCTCTCCTCTCCGCCTCTCTCTCTCTCTCTCTCTCTCTCTCTCTCTCTCTTAACGACGGATTCAAGAAGGTTCAAGACGTTTATCACCGTCCGTGTTATATTATCCTTCCTGTGTTTTTATATTGGAATTATAATGCGAACGTGTGATGAAATCTAACCTGTAATATGTTTGGTGCATGTTTTAAGTTATGAGGTTTATATACGGCCTTTTGTTTCAATGAGTGATGGTGTTTCGTCTGCCGTCGTGCTTATGTTTTTGTTTTATTGTTCTTTATTTTGTACTATATTCCTATAATTCCTATAATTCTGTTTTTTATATATGGGTGATTGAATCTGAGGCTAAACCATAACATGACCATGACCATAACGCAGATGGCAAATATGACAAGAATACACTTTAATAAAGGACGGGTTGTAGTCATAGACGATGAACTCTATCTCTGTCTCTCTCTCTCTCTCTCTCTCTCTCTCTCTCGCTCTCTCTCTCTCTCTCTCTCTCTCTCTCTCTCTCCACCTCTGCTCTATGGTAATGAGGCAATGAGTGGCACCATGTCTATAGGCACAGACCCGGCAGCTGTGGACTCCCACACACACACACACACACACACACGGCACACACACACACACACACACACACACACACACACACACACACACACACACACACACTCCACTGTGTTCCTCAGGCTCCTACCCGAGTACCTGAAACTGAGACGGCAGAGCAGGGATGGAGAGTGAGGTGTGTGTGTGTGTGTGTGTGTGTGTGTGTGTGTGTGTGTGTGTGTTGTGTGTGTGTGTGTGTGTGTGTGTGTGGTGTGTGTGTGCCTGTGTGTGTGTGTCTGTGTTTGACAGTTCTCTCCCAGGAGGACAGAGGAGGAGGTGAGCGACGCCCCGAGAGAGAGAGAGAGAGAGAGAGAGAGGGAGTGGTGTGGTGGTGGGAGGTGTGTGCTCAGCATCCCTGCTGCTGTCCGCCTCCTCCTCCTCCTCCTCTTCCTCCTCCTACCTCCTCCCTCCTCCTCCTCCTCATCCTCCTCCTCTTCTCCTCCTCGCGTTCTGTTCCCGTGGTGACTCATAACAGAGCATGCGTCACCATTCTTATTAAATCTCAGTCCTCCCCTCCTCCTCCTCCCGGCTTCCCAGTTGGACCTGCTGCAGACGGCGGGGGGGGGGTGGTCTCTCTCTCTGCTGCCCAGTCGTACACAGCAGTGGGCTTATTTACAAAATGATCAAATGAAAAACCATTTGGCGGCACCAACAAAAGCACAAGTAGAGAGCGTTTGCCAAAGTGGCTCCGCCGAGTAAAAAAAAGAAAAAAAGGAACACGCATCGCCTAATTGACGACATCATCATCATCATCATCATCATCATCATCGTCGTCGTACCCGTTTTTTGCGTCGCTTTCAACGTGTTTGTCTTTCGCCGTTCGATCGTTTGAGAATTAAAGCGCGTCGGGTTTCGGTTTTTTGTCCGAGTTTGACGCCGAAGCGGAAGAGTTTCATCGGGAAATCGATACGCAAGAGCAGATGGCCAAAGTTGAGGCGATGGGGGGGGTGGGGGGGCAGAGAAGAGATCAGAGGTCAGAGGTCAGAGGTCAGAGGTCAGCTCGCGCAAAGAACAACGGAAACCAGTTAGGAAGTAAATGACGCTTTTATCCAAAGCGGCTTACAGTGAAATACGAAAGCAAACAAATGCTAAGTCAGTGGGAGTGGAGTGCACAACAAAAACAATACAAAAAGACAGAGAATACTACACATATTATATAAAGATGAATATGATATAAAAATATTATATGAAAATATGATATGAAGATATAAAACGTGGGTCTCCGTGTGTTTGCAATAATAAATGATTTCCCGGAACCCTCGACATCCGAGATCTTTCTCCACGGGAGATTAGCCTTCTCCTCCTCCTCTTCCTCCCCTCCTCCTCCTCCTCCTCCTCCTCCTCCTAAAAAAATCAACATTCAAAAATACATTAGAATCCACAAAACATCTCATCAAGTGTGAGTGATTTGAGTGGACGAGTCTACTAACTAACTAACTAACTAACTAACTATCTATCATCGTGTTCGGAACGGGCCGGTGACTTGGCCTCCAAGATTTGCTTATATTGCCGCGATTTCTCGAGAACCCCCTCAACCCCTCAACACACACACAAGTGCAAAGTGGTATATCCATGCACACACACACACACACACACACACACACACACACAAGTTCAAGTTTGTTTCTTGTCATTCATTATACAAGAACGAGACGCCGTTTCTCACGGACCGAGGTGCTAACACAACACACACACAAAAATCCATATACACATACTACAACATGGTATAAAAATTCAACATGAGGAACGAACGATACACACACACACACACACACACGCACACACCCCTTGACACACACACAACACACACACACACACCCCTCTGCATTGATTCAGTTGGGGGATCCTCAGTGTGAACCTGGGAAAAGGAAAACCTGTGATCTCAAAGCAATGTTTATTTTCATCCGGCGCCGTATCATTCAACGCTTTGGAAAAAAATTACCGGTATTCCCCCTTTGGTGGTAGAAAAAAAAAAGGAAAGAAAGATGATGGATAAGAGACTTTGGATCTGTATCCTCCCCGGCCCCCCCCGCCCCCCCCCCGGCCCCCCGCCCCCCCACCGCCATATCTTTTTTGGCCGCTCCTCAAGCCCTTAGTTCCTTCCATTGTTTGTGTTGAGCGTGAATATTTCATAAAGGAGACGATTCAATATTTATTTACCTTTATTTCCTCACAGCGGCTCCGCTAACTCCCCTGGAATCATACATTTTAATGCGATGCGTTGATCGAATCCCACTCGCGGCGGCGCGGCGGCTCTTCCGACCCCCTCCCTCCCTCCGCGTTGTGCAATCTGCATTAATAAAACATCGCAAAAATACTTTGCCCCACGATGCTCTCTCTCTCTCTCTCTATCACTCTCTGTCTCTCTCGACCCTCTCTCTCTCGATCGCTCTGTCTCTCTATCGCTCTCTCTCTCTCTCTCGATATTGTTCAATTGAGAATCCTTTTATTGTACGGTAAATGGCTTCTGGTTCGTGGTTCAAAAGGACTGCACGCCGGAAACATTCAGCCATTTACAATTTGATGTAAGCCGCCAGATATTCCGACGATATAGGAATTATGAATCACGTGCAATGGATTAAAGTCAAGAGAGGAAGTGACTTTGTATTAGATGGTACACACACACACACACACACACACACACACACACACACACACACACACACACACACAGACAGCCTATAGACTTGCAGGACGGCAGCGTACCAAAAGTTCCGTGCATTCATCGATCAACTTTTTGTTTCGGTGAAAAACTAAACTCTCTCTCTCTCTCTCTCTCTCTCTCTCTCTCTCTCTCTCTCTCTCCCTCTATGTCTCTCTCCCTCTCTCTCTCTTCGTACACAAGGACCATGTTCCGGGCTGAATATTCCACGCGTCTCATCGGCGTGACGTTGCTGATATCTTGAACGGTTATACAGCCGTTCAATTATTTTGCCGATCGGCCCGCGGACCGGAGTGTTTTTTTCCCTCGCGCCGGGAGTGATGGGTATATTACGGCGTGAAGGTCACATTTCTTCCCCCCCCCCCCTTCCGCCCGTGTACGTTTAAAGCCAGAGTGGGTATAAAGGTTAAATTGGAGTGTAATTGGCTAATATACGTGCCTTCCAAATGAATGGCTGTCAGCCGCACATAAGAACCCCCTTGAATCCCTGTGCTTATTAAACCTATTAAGAGTATTCCAGATCAGAACGACAGCCGCATTGTTAAAGAATAAATCCCTTCTCTTTTTTTTTTTACGTCTACCCGCCGCCCGTACGTACGACGTACACGCGGACCCCCCCCTTTGACACGAACGGCCACACAATGTTTGACAGACTTTTGAAATAGAATAAAGTGAGGCGG
The DNA here is from genome assembly GCA_002895965.2 of Coryphaenoides rupestris. Taxonomy (NCBI): domain Eukaryota; kingdom Metazoa; phylum Chordata; class Actinopteri; order Gadiformes; family Macrouridae; genus Coryphaenoides; species Coryphaenoides rupestris. The sequence continues at coordinate 63,350 of PIJE02001239.1, read as the reverse complement.
CCCGATGGAATGGAATTATTCAATTGGAACACGGGGGGAGAAAAAAAAGGTGAGACGACTGATTATGAATTATTTTCCTGGGGGGGGGGGGGGGTCCTGTGGCTTGAGTTAAAATGGAGGGACTTTATGTCCGCTCGTAGCTCGTAGCTCGTAGCGCCGGCGTCTCTTGTTTCGATCGCACAAAGGGAGTTAGACCTCGGTCGACACCGGGTTACCTTGACAGCCCGCTTTCACGCCGGGCTCTTTCTATTATTGCTATTTTTTAAATTAATTTCTGCCCACTGCTTTTGAATGGCTATAGAAATGAGAGGAGTTCTCTAGGAGGGAAGGAGAAGAACAACAAGGTGGGGTCTGGGTGGAGGAGGAGGAGGTCTGGGTGGAGGTCTGGGTGGAGGAGGAGGGGGTCTGGGTGGTAGGAGGAGGAGGTCTGGGTGGTGGAGGAGGAGTAGGTCTAGGTGGAGGAGAGGAGGTTGGGTGGGAGGAGGAGGAGGTCTGGGTGGTGGGAAGAGGAGGTGGGGGCCTGGGGTGGAGGAGGAGGAGTTGGGGGAGGCCTGGGTGGAGGAGGAGGTTGGGGTGGAGGAGGAGGTCTGGGTGGAGGAGGAGGAGGTCTGGGTGGAGGAGGAGGAGGTCTGGGTGGAGGAGGAGGAGGCCTGGGTGGAGGAGGAGGTCTGGGTGGAGGAGGAGGGGGTGGTGGAGGAGGAGGAGGTCTGGGTGGAGGAGGAGGAGGTCTGGGTGGAGGAGGAGGAGGTCTGGGTGGAGGAGGAGGAGGTCTGGGTGGAGGAGGAGGTCTGGGTGGAGGAGGTCTAAGTGGAGGGGAGGAGGTCTGGGTGGAGGAGGCAGGATCCTGGGTGGGAGGGAGGAGGGTGTCTGGGTGGAGAGGAGGAGGAGGAGGTCTGGGTGGAGGAGTCGTGGAGGGGTGTTTTTGCATGAAGGGAAACGCTATTGAGGTGGAGATTCTTGTAATTATTTTGCTTATTCACTCGTCTGTCAAATTTATTTCTCATTAATCTTTTTATTATTAATTACTATACTGATAGTTATCTCCTGCTCATAATATTACTATTACTATTATCACCACTACTACTACTAACACGACTAATACTACTACTAGTAAATAATAATAATAATAAATCATAGACATTGCATATGAAAAACATATTTAAAAACAAATAACAAAATATAATACAATCTTCAGACTTTGTTAATGCTCAATTAACAAAAAAAAGGGATTAAATATATCAAACTGGGGCCCAGCAGGGGGAAAAAAAAAGGAACATTCATATTTAAAAACTGCTCTTATTAATTTAATCACATTTCATATGCTGATTTGAATTGGCCATGCTCCTCCACTCGGAGTTGACTCTAATCCCAATCTAATTACTAATTATACGCTTGAAGCTTGATTGGACCTGTTCCTCCAGCCACGGCCAATTTCACTGAAGCACCTTTCATGTGCGATGTCTCCAATGTTTTCCAGGGCAGTGTGTGTGTGGTGTTGGTGCAATGTGTGTGCCCTGTGTATGGCAAAATGTGCCTGTGTGTGTTGTGGTTGTGTGTGTGTGTGTTTATCAAATTATTCACCACCTTTAAGTCAATAACAAATGAACAAAAAAAATGAATTTCTTTTTTTTTTTACCCAATTGAAGAAAACACCGAAAAAGCACCTGAAGGCACCGAAGCCTCTCTTTGATTTAAATGTGTACGATGTAAAAAAAAACAACACAAAACGCTTTTCACCTTCTTTTTTTCTTTTGGTGCGTTTTGCTGGAGGTGTGCGGAATATTTTCGGCCCCTGGCTGACAGAAACAAACAAACAAACAAACAAACAAACAAACAAAAAACCCGTTCCCTTGCAATTGATTTGTACACAAGCTGCAAATCAAATTCATTCGACGGCTCGTGCACCGGATGAAAAGCACAACATGGCCGTAGCTTCCTCAATCCTCCTCCTCTCCTCCTCCTCTTCTCCCTCCTCCTCCTTCGTGGTGCACGGTTCACACTGCCGGCGTTATATAATGTATTGTACGCGCCCGTATGTATGTATAAGAGTCGACACGTGCGTGGGGTTGAGCGCGAGGCGTGAGGTGTAAGCGGGTTTTGTGCGGCCCTATATATACTGTAGGTTGGCGTGCTCCGTAAATGCTCTTCGTTCACCGTTTCGTCCGATAGAATGGGATCGTTCAAGCGGAAGCCGATCGACCAATCAGTGACCCCGTACAGAAGGCCAGCCGCCCCCCCCCCCCCCCCCCCCCCCCCCTATGGGAGGATATATAAAGGCCGGTGGGGGGCAGGTGGTCTCTATGTGTCCTATGTGCTGCTTAAAGAGTCTCCAGTCACAGGAGAAGCACAAATAATGTACTTGAATATTCAGTTTTTAAATAATAGTATTGTTGTTAATAAACCATAATAGCTGCAAATATGCTGTATTATACTGTATATTATTATTATTATTATTATTATTATTATTATTATTATTTAAAATGTGTTTGAGAATATAATTTCCTCTGCGAATTATTGATTTCATTTTTTTTTTTTGATCATAAAATTCAGGCTGGTTTGCCATTCTCATTGTGTTCGTGCTCTCTGAGGCATGAGTGTGCAGTGCGTGTGTGTGTGTGTTGTGTGTGTGTGTGTGTGCGTGTGTGTGTGTGCGTGCGTGTGTGTGTGTGTGTGTGTGTCCAGAGTTGGTGGTCCTTGTGTGCTCCTGTGCTTTGTACTCTGGTTCTGCATCTGAGGGCTGAGTGACTGACGGGCGCACCCACACACACACACACACGCACACGCGCACACACACACACACACACACACACACACACACACACACACACACACGCACACACACACAACACACACACACGCACACACACACACGTTGACGCTTCGCGGGATGAATTTAAATGGACAGAAATGTATTCATAGGTCTCCAAACTTTTCTTCTTGTGTGTGTGTGTCCCTCCTCTGTGTGTGTGTGTGTGTGTGTGTGTGTGTGCATGAGAGAGTGCGTGTGTGTTTCTGTGTGTGTGTGTGTGTGCGTGTGCATGTATGCATGCATATGTATGTGTGTGTGGGTGCGCGTATGTTATGCACCCATATGCGTGTGTGTGTGTGTGTGTGTGTGTGTGTGTGTGCATGCTCGTATGCATAGATGTGTGTGTGTGTGTGTGTGTGCGCGTGTGTGTGTGTGCGTCTGCGTGTGTGTGTGTGTGCATATGGAAATGTCAGCTCAATTAGCGTTGCAGAGCCACGGAGTCGTGAGAGTTCAGACAGGCCAGTAATGAACGGCCTCACAGGACGACTCAAAACATCGCCATGGCAACCGCCGCCTGACGACTGACCGGAATACGGCGCGTCCCCTTAGCGGCTCCTCTCAGGTGATTGCGTGTGATTGAATGATAACCATGTGTTGGAGGTAGTAGTTGTAAATAACTCACCGGGAGAGGAGAGGAGGAGGAGGAGGAAGAGGAGGAGGAGGAGGGAATACGAGAGGTAACTGTAACTGTGGCACCGCAACGCAAAAAGACGTGGACTTTGGTTTTTTTCGTTCGAGTTTCAAAAGATTCAAACCTCCACTCTCGTGCCTCGGTGTCTATTTCCTTTTCCGCTCGGCACCTGTGTTTTCCTGCGTCGCTAATGCTCCGTCCACCTCGCGTCTTAATAACGCTTTAATCTCCATTATCAGAGAGAGAGAGAGAGAGAGAGAGAGAGAGAGAAGGAAGAAGGGAAAAAACATTTTCTCCATTAGCGATGGTATAGATTAGAGGCACTTTGGTACAGCACTTTAGAATACCTGCAACTTTGAAGCGCGAGTAAAGAGGCAACGGCCACAGCAAAAGTCGCAAAGCACAAAATTGATTGTGAATTCTCGTCTTGGACGTCTCAAGATTCAGTCAAACTGCAATTTTCGACGAATTAATTAAATAGTAGTAGTCGTGAATTCGTAATTTATAAAGCGTTCGCCACATGAATACTCATTATTAGTGTGGAACGGTGCAATTGCAGCATTATCAACTCAATCAACTCACACTTTATACATGATCTTACGAACAATTATCCCATTATCTTGAGATGATGATTCTGATTTTCAATGGCTTACTGATGAGTATTCATATGGGAACAGTATCTGTATCAATGGTGAGTTCACTATGAATTCACTATTGACCACGATTAGTTTATCGATGCCTCAAAGTTGCAGTGGTTCTAAAGCGCTCCGGCCACTTTTAATGACGGCCTTTACGTGAAGACAATTAGGCTCTTCTCGTGTAATTAAGTTGTCTTCTATCTGTCACAGTCGTTACATCGATCTACGGTACATCGAGAGAGAGAGGAGAGAAAGTGAGAGGAACTGGATATTTGTATTGATCCAATGGGATTATCAACTTTGACAAGGGACAGATTTTCTTCAATTATCTTGAAATGTTGTTTTTTTAATATAACGTAAGATGACGAGAGATCGTGTGATTTTGATATTGATATTGTATCAGCAATCAAACAATGCGCAATTAATTTCAACCGTCTTCCACAGGGAGGGTACGAGCTCCTTGACAGACGGGGTCCAGGGTCCTGTTAATAAGTCTCCTTAACATGAGCTTACTTTCCACCGTTCGGCCGATCGGTCAATCGATTCACGCTCCTCATTTTAGGAAACAGTCATTAAATACACACAATGATGAAAGAGCATGAGAGAGTAGAGAGTAGAGAGTAGAGAGTATAGTAGAGAGTAGAGAGTAGAGAGTAGAGAGTAGAGAGTATAGTAGAGAGTAGAGAGTAGAGAGTAGAGAGTAGAGAGTATAGTAGAGAGTAGAGAGTAGAGAGTAGAGAGTAGAGAGTAGAGTAGAGAGTAGAGAGTAGAGAGTAGAGAGTAGAGAGTAGAGAGTAGAAGAGAGTAGAGAGTAGAGAGTAGAGCGTAGAGAGTAGAGAGTAGAGAGTAGAGAGTAGAAGTAGAGAGTAGAGCAGTAGAGAGTGAAATTGTCATCATGTCGCCGATCAGTCGTGTCTACACACACATTTTTTATCCTTCCATATGTGAGACACTAGCCCCCTTTTACACACACAACGCACACAATTAAACAAAACACACACACACACACACACACACCACACACAATTACATATGTGTGTGTGTGTGTGTGTTTGCATGCTTCCGTGTGCGTGCGTGTGCATGTGTGTGCGTGGATATACATAAGAGCGAGTCCGCGTCCCCCAGCTCTACAGCTTTGGGGACCTCTGGGTTGCTAACGTTGCTAACATGCCTCGCGGTAGCGCCCAGCGCCGTGTGAAGTGTGAAACTCTGCGCGCGCGAGTGTAGGAAGCAGAGCCGCATTACGGCGGCATCTGCCCGTGATTAGTGGCCATTAATTGGTGTTAACCGTCGCTACCGGTGTTGACGGATAGCTGAAGGATAATTAGCCGGAAGGTCAACCTGCTGGGCTGTTAACACGTGGGAGCTGCTCCGCCTTCCAGAAGCAAACAGCGCTGTAACCTAGCTGTGTTACACAGGAGGTTGAATCGGAGTGTTACCGACTGAAAAGCGTTGCGATCCAACTGAGAGGGCAGGACAGCCGGAAGACAACCAAGTATCGCTGAGTGTGTCGACCAGTAAAAGCGATACCAACGGGACAGTGCATAAGGGCGGACCCATCTAAGATGGAAAGCTACAACTGTGGTCTAGGCTACGCTCCACCTCCCTCGACCCTCTAGAACTTTGACGCACAATAGACCGGCAGAGCACAGCAGTGGGAGCACAATCAACCTGAAAATGGCTAAACAGGCGAGTGGAGCGAAGGAGAAGTGGCATGGATTTGCAGTCCAGGAGCACGTGGACGGAGGGAGGCGGATAACCGTGAATCGCTATGATTTACTATGAGAGGCTATCGGTGGGGTGGTGCGGGGTGGGGGGAGTGTATTTTGTCTTTGTGGGCGTCTGCAAGTACTGTGTGTGTGTGTGTGTGTGTGTGTGTGTGTGTGTTTTGACACATGCATGTGTGTGTGGGTGTGTGTGGGACAGGATGGAGAAAGATCGAGAGAGAGAGAGAGAGAGAGAGAGAGGGAGAAAGGAGAGAGAGAGACACACACACACACACACACACACACACACATAAACACAGACACACACGCACACACAAACAGTGAGTCGTGCTCTCGTTGGACTGCGCATCATGAGTGATGAAGAACCTCAGAAATAGCTCTCAGCAGGCAGGCGACGGGCCCGGTGCCATCGTAAACACTGAGAAGCAGGACTCTATAGCCTCGTGGACTGGCCTGCCGCACATCCATGGGGAACGAGGGAGGGGAGGGAGGAGAGGGAGCGGTGGGAGGGGAAGGGGGCGTGGCCATTCGGTGGGACCCAGCTGCAGCACCTGTACAAACACTCACACACACACACACACACACACAGTGAGTGAGTCTAGCCATCTTGCCCAGCTGTGGGACAAATTGGCACGGGGAGAGACTAACTACAGAGTGCAGCTTGAGTTCAGCGTTTGTTAATGCAGTGGCGGTGTTGGATTGTGTACACAAAGCCATGCTTCACGATGGACCCATCCTGGGTGTGTGTGTGTGTGTGTGTGTGTGTGTGTGTGTGTGTGTGTGTGTGTGTGTGTGTGTTTTTTTCTTCCCAGCGGCACTTTCTGTGTCGTCGAGGTGCCGGCAATATCCGTGCACGACAATGATGTACAATGTGCGGTGTCTCTGTAATCTGATGGAGTTTATGAATATAGCTCTATTCCTTGCGTGTACGTGTGTGTGTGTGTGTGTGCATGTGTGTGTGTGTGCGAATACACCATAGATAAGGGGCAGTAGATACACAATGTGGGGGGTGGGGGGCGGGGGGTGGGGGTGTTGCGGGTGGATGGGGGGGGGTCTTTTATATAGCAGACTGGGTCGCTTGGCTTCGACACACACACACACACACACACACTGCTGAAGTGTGTGTGTGTGTGTCGAGATTTTCCAATCGATTCTCAGGGGGGGATTGGGATAAACAACAAAACAAAACAGGACGGGAAGAAAATGGTTTCCGCTTTGTCCCCATTCAGATTTTGTGTTTTCTATTTTACGTTTGTGTGTGTGTTTGGCCTCAGGTCTCGCTCGCCATCGCTCGCGTGTCACAAAGACATCCAACAAGTCCGACAAGATAATCATTCTGATAACTCTTCCCGTACAAACACACACCTTACTGATGAGTATTCATATGGGTAGTATCTGTAATCGAATTTATAGAATCTTCTAGTTCACTATGAAATTTCACTATTTGACAACTGGATTAGTTTATCGATGCCTCGGAAGTCAACCTCATGTGGTATCTAAAAGTACTTTTAATGAAGGCTTTACGTGACAATTAAAGGCTCTTCTCGTTGTAATTAAGTGGTCTCTATCTTATCAACAGTTCGTTACATGGATCTAACGGTACATCGAGAGGACAGAGAGGATGAAAAGTGAAGAGGAAACGATGAATATTTTATGATTTTGAATATCATAATGGGATTATCAACTTTGACAACGTGGACAGATTTTCTTCAATTATATTGAAATGTTGTTTTTTTTAATATAACGTGGACGGAGGTAGATGTTAGGAGACTATTTTGATATTGATTATTGTATCACAATTCACAAGGCAATTAATTTCACCGTCTCCACAAGGTACGAGCTCTTGACAGACGGGGTCGCAGGGTCCTGTTAATAAGTCTCCTTAACATGAAGCTTACTTCAACCGTTCCGGGTGGATCGGTCAATCGATTTCACAGCTCCTCATTTTAGGAAACAGGTCAATTAAATACACCACAAGAACCGCCGGCCCCCCGCGTAGGCCCCGCCCCCCTCCGTGAGGCAGGCCCCACCGCCAGAGCCTCCCCTGGACAACCCCATTCCCCTGGCTGCCCCCGGACAGCAGCGCCTTTAGAACAAAGGCATCTAGATGGAAGAAAATCAAAAGGCACTATCGTCATTATATTCAATATCTCTGATTAATAAGTAGTTGCTGATTAAAAATAATTTTGTATTATTAATCATTAATTAATTTAATACATGCCGTTAACATCTTCGCTTTGGGCGAGCACAGTGTTTTTGAAAACGTGTGATTGGGTTTCCACTTAGATTAGCCCCGTTTTAGCTTGGGACTTTAATTAAAGTTCGGGCTGATTAGCTGCGGAGGTAAGGGCTGGTCGGTGACCGCGGCGCATACGAGCCGGATTACCTTTGAGTTATATACGATTCGCATCGGCGAGGAACTCAAAGTAAGATTTAGTAAATGTACGCAAAAAAAAAAAGGCAAAGAACCTCGCCTTGCGTAATCGTCAGAGATACTTCGAAAAAGTATCTCTTGATGTTTGTACCGACGGGGCCGCGGTGTTGCAAACCGAAACCACGAAACACAAGTACAAGAGGAAGCTCTGCGTGTGTTGGTTAGAAGTAAGAGACCTTGCGTTCGTCTTCCCTCAATATGCGCAAAAAGGTTTTTTACGCAGCTTACGAAACATTGCAAAGTGTGTGTTATCCCCCAATGTTCTCTCTCTCTCTCTTCCTCGATCTTTCTTCTCTCTCTCTCCTTGTGTTCTTCATGGACTATGCCTTCCCCCCGCCCTTCCCCCCCCCCATCCAGACTTCCCTCCTCTAGCAAATGCTTCTTGGCAATTCCCAGCGCGGCCATTAAAAACACACAAAAATCACGTTTTATGGCTTTTTCTTTTTTTCTCCCCCCCCTGCCAATAAAATTCTTAACATTCGCTTTAATAATCGTTTTGAGCCTCCGACAATTCTTCTTCATCGTCTAGAGAGAGATGGCGTCCGCTGGTTTTTGGTTGCGATATGGTCCGTTCGGCGGGGGCTTGCATCGCTCCCCCCCGCCCCCCCTCCGTTATAACGCAACACAACACAAACACACACACAACACACACGAAAGCCCGTCCGCGGATTGCGAGGCGTTTCCATCCATCCACAACACAATCCCGAAAATATTATTGATATAAAAAAAAGAAAAACAGCTGTTTGCACCCAGGTTTCATCATTATTATTTGCGGGGGCAGACAGCAGGAGATGAAATACGCCACGAAATACTCGATGAAAATGATCATGGGTGGGGGGGGGGGGGGGGGTTGCAACTTACAAAGTACTTATTAAAAGCAGCGAGCAGTGGAAGAATAAGCAGTCGGAGTTCTTGCGAGATGCACCCCCCCCTCCCCTCCTCTCCTCCCCTCCCCCCCCTCTCATCCTCATCCTCTCCTCCTTCCTCCTCCCTCCTCCCCCCTCCTCCCTCGACCATCTCGTGTTGAGTACGCTCAGCGGTGGCGGCGGCGGCGGCGTCACCAATGGTCCGTGCATTCGTCTGTGTGTTGCATCACTCGCTGTGTGTATGTACTCGCGCGCGTGTGTGTGTGTGTGTGTGTACGCGCGTGTGTGTGTGTGTGTGTGTGTGTGTGTGTGTGTGTGTGTGTGTGTGTGTGTGTGTGTGTGTTAGCGAACCCCCCCTGGTGGATGCATGCTGCTACGGGGGGGGAAGGGGGCTTTTACTTCGCCATCTCTACCACCACATGGAGGATGCCACCACCCAACCGCCACCCACCCGCTGCCTCCACCTACTCCTATCCCCACTCCCGCGCATGGTGGTTCCCCTGTTGCATTGTGGGAGGAGGGGGAGGAGGAGCACCATAGCACTCATAGCACCACCGGCAGCAACACCCACCGCCACCCAGAGAACAGAAAACGATGCGATGATGATTTCATGCATCACCTGCCTCCCCCCCCTCCCCCCTCCCCCCCACCCACCACGGAGCAGGGGAGGAGGAGGAGGAGGAGGGGAGGAGGAGGAGGAGGAGGAGGAGGAGGAGGAGGAGGCCATGTTTGTTTGTATCGATCTGGTAGCATATGTGCCGCAGCTGTTGCCGGGGGATACCCGGGCGCTGGCGGAGGGCTCCGTTCACTCGACACTTCCCCTTGGCAACGGGACAGTTGGCAGGCGAGGCGGCGGAGCAGGGGCGGGCGAGAGAGAGAGAGAGAGAGAGAGAGAGAGAGAGAGAGAGACAATGAGAGATAGATAGTGAGAGAGAGAGAGAGAGAGAGAGAGAGAGAGAGAGAGAGAGAGAGAGGCCACTCTATCACTCTATTTGGCAACACAACATTTCCTTTTCTGGGTGTTTGTCTGTTGTTTTCTTTATGTACACGTTGTTGTTGTTGTTGTTGTTGTTGTTTTGTGTGCTCTTTTCTTTCGTGTTGTTTTGTGCCTGCTGATTCTGTTTCTTCCCAGGCATCGTTGAGATTAAGTCTGTGGGGTATACACACTCAAGATATTGTGTGTGTGTGTGTGTGTGTGTGTGTGTGTGTGTGTTTGCATGCATGCATGTGTGTGTATGAACGAGTGTGAGAGCCAGAGGGGCTGTGTGTGTGTGTGTGTGTGTGTGTGTCTTTGTGTGTATATGTGTGTGTTTGCATGCATGCGAGTGTTTGTGTTTGTGTGTCTTTGTGTGTGTGTGTGTGTGTGTGTGTGCTTGTGCGTGGAGGTGTAATCGTGGCCCTTTTGACCTTCCATAGTGTGTGTGCGTGCACACCTGCGCATATGTGTGTGTGTGTGTGTGTTTGCATGCTTCCGTGTGCGTGTGCGTGCGTGTGCGTGTGTGTGCGTGGATATACATAAGAGCGAGTCCGCGTCCCCCAGCTCTACAGCTTTGGGGACCTCTGGGTTGCTAACGTTGCTAACATGCCTCGCGGTAGCGCCCAGCGCCGTGTGAAGTGTGAAACTCTGCGCGCGCGAGTGTAGGAAGCAGAGCCGCATTACGGCGGCATCTGCCCGTGATTAGTGGCCATTAATTGGTGTTAACCGTCGCTACCGGTGTTGACGGATAGCTGAAGGATAATTAGCCGGAAGGTCAACCTGCTGGGCTGAAATTAACACGTGGGAGCTGCTCCACGCTCCCTCCTGACTGCCAGGGGAGAGAGAGGCAGCGTGGGGAGGTGGCGGTGGTGGTGGCGGTGGAGGTGGAGGTGGTGGTGGTGGTGGTGGTGGAGGTGGGGGTGGTGCGGGGTGGGGGAGTGTATTTTGTCTTTGTGGGCGTCTGCAAGTACTGTGTGTGTGTGTGTGTGTGTGTGTGTGTGTGTGTGTTTTGACACATGCATGTGTGTGTGGGTGTGTGTGGGACAGGATGGAGAAAGATCGAGAGAGAGAGAGAGAGAGAGAGAGAGGGAGAAAGGAGAGAGAGAGACACACACACACACACACACACACACACACACATAAACACAGACACACACGCACACACAAACAGTGAGTCGTGCTCTCGTTGGACTGCGCATCATGAGTGATGAAGAACCTTCAGAAATAGCTTCTCAGCAGGCAGGCGACGGGCCCGGTGCCATCGTAAACACTGAGAAGCAGGACTCTATAGCCTCGTGGACTGGCCTGCCGCACATCCATGGGGAACGAGGGAGGGGAGGGAGGGAGAGGGAGCGGGTGGGAGGGGAAGGGGGCGTGGCCATTCGGTGGGACCCAGCTGCAGCACCTGTACAAACACTCACACACACACACACACACAGTGAGTGAGTCTAGCCATCTTGCCCAGCTGTGGGACAAATTGGCACGGGGAGAGACTAACTACAGAGTGCAGCTTGAGTTCAGCGTTTGTTAATGCAGTGGCGGTGTTGGATTGTGTACACAAAGCCATGCTTCACGATGGACCCATCCTGGGTGTGTGTGTGTGTGTGTGTGTGTGTGTGTGTGTGTGTGTGTGTGTGTGTGTGTGTGTGTTTTTTCTTCCCAGCGGCACTTTCTGTGTCGTCGAGGTGCCGGCAATATCCGTGCACGACAATGATGTACAATGTGCGGTGTCTCTGTAATCTGATGGAGTTTATGAATATAGCTCTATTCCTTGCGTTGTCGTGTGTGTGTGTGTGTGTGTGTGCTGTGTGTGTGTGTGCGAATACACCATAGATAAGGGGCAGTAGATAACAATTGTGGGGGCTGGGCGGGGGGGGGTTGTTGCGGGTGGATGGGGGGGTCTTTTATATAAGCAGACTGGGTCGCTTGGCTTCGGCACACACACACCACACACACACTGCTGAAGTGTGTGTGTGTGTGTCGAGATTTTCCAATCGATTCTCAGGGGGGATTGGGATAAACAACAAAACAAAACAGGACGGGAAAAAAATGGTTTCCGCTTTGTCCCCGTTCAGATTTTGTGTTTTTATTTTACGTTTGTGTG
>PIJE02001239.1:37500-51140 GCA_002895965.2 Coryphaenoides rupestris | reverse complement strand
TTTCTGCGGCGTTGCTATTGCCACGTCTCCTGGATAACAATAACGTCGGAGAAACAAGGACGAATTCCATTGTGCGAATCTGTGTCTGTGGGAGTCGGGCCGCGATACGTTGCCAGATAACTCACTTTCCTATTCCCTTTCTGAAAAAATACAAAAAAATACCACATATTAATATTACAAGACTGAGCGTTTTCTAAACCCCCACCGAATACGTTCTAGACTCCCTATCAGCAATGATACAGTCGCTATCGTCAATGAAAAAACTCTGAGCTGGGAGATATAGAGAGATGTGTGTGTGTGTGTGTATATGTGTGTTGTTTGTGTGTGTGTGTTATGTGTTGTGTGTGTAGTGTTGTAGGGGGGGGGGGGGTTGGGGTTAGAAATTCACTGCACACTGCCGGCGTTGCAGCGAGCCAGGAAGAGATAAGAATATTAACTGAAGACGTTCTCGCCACCAATCCAATAATATGCTGCGAATGGAAATGAAAAGGCACGGATTCACACACGGAATCGTACACCAGGATTCTGCGGTTGCGTGTTGTGTGTGTGTGTGTGTGTGTGTGTGTGAGGAAAGTATGTGAAAGTGGGTATGGGGTGGGGCTGTGTGTGTTTGGCCTCAGGTCTCGCTCGCCATCGCTCGCGTGTCACAAAGACATCCAACAAGTCCGACAAGATAATCATTCTGATAACCCCTACAAACACACACTTTCTGCGGCCGTTGCTATTGCCACGTGCTCCTGGATAACAATAACGTCGGAGAAACAAGGACGAATTCCATTGTGCGAATCTGTGTCTGTGGGAGTCGGGCCGCGATACGTTGCCAGATAACTCACTTTCCTATTCCCTTTCTGAAAAATACAAAAAAAATACCACATATTAATATTACAAGACTGAGCGTTTTCTAAACCCCCACCGAATACGTTCTAGACTCCCTATCAGCAATGATACAGTCGCTATCGTCAATGAAGAGAAACTCTGGAGCTGGGAGATAGAGAGAGTGTGTGTGTGTGTGTGTGTGTGTATGTGTCTGTGTGTGTGTGTGTGTGTGTGTGTCTGTGTGTGTGTGTGTGTGTGTGTGTGTGTATATGTGTGTGTAGGGTGGGTTGGTGGGGGTAGAAATTCACTGCACACTGCCGGCGTTGCAGCGAGCAGGAAGGAGATAAGAATATTAGACTGAAGACGTCTCGCCACCAATCCAATAATATGGCTGCGAGTGGAAATGAAAAGGCACGGATTCACACACGGAATCGTACACCAGGATTCTGCGGTTGCGTGTGTGTGTGTGTGTGTGTGTGTGTGTGTGTTGAGGAAAGTAATGTGGAAAGTGGGTATGGGGGTGGGGGGCGTGGTGGCAGCACATTTTACATTAAATGTATAACTACCAATTTTCCCAAATACCCTCTCGTTCTTAATCATAATACATCAGTTAGGTTGATGTGGGTGAACTGGAATCTTGGCGGAATACAGTTGAAATTGAACTATGATCCATGTGAACCGCGTTACACTTATCTCAGAGCCATTGCTAATATATGCTCGAATAAATCAATAGCGAAACGCAGCACATGCCACTAGGAAGTTTTTCACGGCAAGTTTTCCGAAGAAATAGCGATTGAAAAAACGAAATACACTGCAGGGATTTAGACACTGACAAACGAACACCGACTCAAAATCACGCATGGATGAACTTGTATGTAAGTGTGTTGTATTCTTTAATGCAATGTACATTCATCAACGCATCGACATTTATTTTATTCATCAATTTGTGCTTATATTCAAATTCTTGCACGAGGGCCTCCACCGGGACGTTTTACAATGAAGGAAAATAAAATGCTATTGGAACACTGCCACATCCGATATAATGTACACGCAATTCCTTCTTATCCACAGATTTCCTTACTGTTCCATGCGGAATTGCATTTAGCGTACGGATTGAACGCCTCGCAATGAAACAATCACAACAAATAAACTAACGACGGGTAAACATTTGCATTGTTTACCAGAGACAGCCGACAAAGCTAACCTAACCGCCGTGCCTGCATGAATCAACCCCCAGCCTCACCATCGCCATCGCCATCACCGCCCGAGATGATGTTGACAAGGCGTCTGTGTACAGGAACGCACGTCGTCTAACAGGGGTGCCATGGCGACGGTGGTGGTGGTGGCGGTGGTGCTGGGGATGGTGGTAGTGGTGGTGGTGGTGGTGGTGCTGGTGGTGGTGGTGGTGGTGGTGCTGCCATTCAACCAGTCAGAAGACGCCTGGGGCGGGGGGGTGGGGCGGGGGGGATGTGGGGGGCGTTCTCTCCCACTTAGCCATTCCTTTTAATGTCTGGCAATTAAGGACCATCTCACTGCTGTAGAAAGAAAGGAGAAATGAGAGAGAGCGAGAGAGAGAGAGAGAGAGAGAGAGAGAGAGAGAGAGAGAGAGAGAGAGAGAGAGAGAGAGAGAGAGAGAGAGAGAGAGAGAAAGACACAGAGAGAGAGAGAGAGAGAGAGAGAGAGAGAGAGAGAGAGAGAGAGAGAGAGAGAGAGCATGAGTAAGCAAATGAAATTAAAGTGGTATTCAAAGAGAGGAGAATAGAGTGGAGAGAAAAGATTCAGAGGCAGGAGTGATAGATATAGACAGACAGGCAGACAGACAGACAGACAGACAGACAGACAGACATCGATAGACAGACAGGCAGGCAGACAGACAGACAGACATAGATAGACAGACAGACATACATAGATAGATAGGACAGACAGACAGACAGAATAGATAGACAGACAGACAGACAGACAGACAGACATAGATAGACAGACAGACATAGATAGACAGACAGACAGACAGACAGACAGACATAGATAGACCCACAGGCAGACATAGGTGGACATGAATGAGCTTCCATTGCTTTTCATTCAAAATCTATAACCTGCACCACACACACACACACACACACACACACATAAGCACATTCCTCGGGAAAACAAATCCTTCGAATATAGTGCCACAGTGCTACCGTGCTCGCGCAAGTACTCCGCAAAAGAGTGTATTTTTCTGTGTAAATCCATCTTGGCTACTTTTCCTTCCCATTAATGCTTTCCATATCTATCAGTGTGACAGGCCCAGCACGTAGGTTTGTTTCACTCAACGGGAGAAATTAATCACACACACACACACTCGCGATAACAAGAGAACACTGGAGCACTTTGTTAACGACTCCTCATGCTGATTTTAGCGGCCATAACGAGACGACAGTTTCCTATATTTTCGGCGGTTAAAGCATAGCTGTTGTCGCGGTTAACGGTCGAGTTGGTCCCGATAAAAATGCCTCAAAAGCGCGTTACTTGTTGTTGTTTTTTTCGTCAAGCCTGCCTATACGGCGCAGATGCTTCATTATTTCCCCCTTTTCTACACTTCAGACCCATTGAACTCCATTCGGTTTCCTGCGTGTCGCTTTGCCATTTTATATCCCAAAATACACAAAAGGGTGGCGCCTAATAATAGAGAGATTATTTTCAGGTGGCGATGGACAACAAGACATAAAAAAAAGGGCACTTACACGCGGGGCCTAATTTCTATGTCGTCCGTGTCACACTGAAAGGGCCTTTTAGCCGAATGTGCTAACCGCTTCTGTCATTTCCCTTCGCAACAAAACCCCTCATTGACAAATGTCACTTGGGCACTTGTGCGCCCATTAAGGAGTGGTGTTAAAGGCCTCACTATCGGTGTCGGCCTCATAGTAAGTAATGCATTACCCCGGCACATTATGAGAAGATTACATCTAGGTCTATTAGTTACCGCTGTGTGGCATGCAAATGGCCATGCCCAGGGGAGAAGCAGGAAATCACTTTAAAACTCCAATAAGTTGCGAGCAGGGGGCCAAGTCGCTGTAATCTACACACAGAAGCCCGCGGCAGCATGAGGCTGCACGCAATTAGCAGGGAAATAGACTTCAACGCAGTAAACAAAGAAAACTCAAGATCGGTGCAAACTGTTGTGGTGGAAAGCGGTGGAAAACTGAAAAAAAAACGAGAAGACCAACGAGAAAGGGTTCTTTGATTGGGTTCACCGCGTGTTGCTTACCAAATTACTGTTTATTTATTTATTTTTACATATCCGGAGTCTTATATTTGGCTTCGTCTTGATGCACTGAAGCTGTGGTTACACATAGAGCAAGGTCGACCGGAGGAAATACACACACACACACACACACACACACAGGGAGCAATACAGAGTCAACGGAATAACACTTGGAATACAGTCAAATGCTGCACTTTAGTTTTCCAATAGTTTCACAGATCAACAGCAAACCGTAAGATAAGATAAGATAAGATAGAACTTTATTGATCCCGAAGGATCAATCCTTGTGCCAGGTTGCACAGCAATAGAATAAAACAACAGAGAAATAATCAGTAGAATAATACAAATAAAATAAAAGATTTACAAATTTACAGTAAGTCTCAGTCCTAGGAGAAGTATAAAAATATAGGTGAGGTATAAAAATATACAAATACAGGTAAGATAAGATATTCAGTCCGCAAAAACAATTTAGCAATAATTGAAGTGTAATAAAAGGGTATTAATAATAATAATAATAATAATAATAATGGTAAGAGGACGTATTGCATTAACATTGACTCATTTTCTTTGAAATAAAAAACCAAGATAGTTTGGAGATCACTCTTATTATTTGTTATCGTGTTATTTATTTTTTCGCCATTTTTTAAGATATTATTATAATTTTTTATTCTGCAAGACGACAGCGCGTGGCGCGTGTCACCGTCGTCGTTAACGTTTTTCGTGATTTTTTCCCCTAATTTTAAGGATGGGCGGTAAGCCCCGCCCATCCTCCGCGCCATTGGTCGGCGCGTTAAACGCTCGCCTCTGAGTGGAGGAGACGCACGTCCGTCATCGGGCTGCTGACGTGTAAACCCGGAAGTGCTGCACACACGTCAAGAGAAGACCCGCGCTGCTGTGTTGGCATCCCGTGACAATTGAGACCAAAGTGCATTATTTTACACGCATAATGACAGATAGTTTATAACGCACAGATTTATCTAACAACAACAACAACAACAAGCAACAACAACACATACTCCAAGAACAAGTAGTTTCAGCGTACGTATAATTCTAATTGCACTTCAGTTGCTTTATTTACTGTAGGTTAGTTCGCTATAATGACAGTTGCATAGGATTGAATGGGGGAAAAAGAATCAATGTGCACATTTATATTATTTTGGTTTGGTAGGACACTTATTAAACGTATTAAACGTTACTCGATACTTGTTTATTTGACCCTTCCAAGTGAATCGTCTGCTTAATGTCGTTTATTTTTAATTTATTTTAATTATGTGCTGTGTGCATTGCATCCCAGGCTCACTGTTAAGTTTTGGAGATGTCATAAGCCTGTACGAACTTATACTCCTACCAAAGCTTTTAGGACTATTATCTTATTCGCTGGTTATCATGATTGACGAGATCATTAACCGTGGACATTGGATGACTACTATCTGTAATGGCAGCTTTTAGTTTTCGAGGACTAAAAATATCATATATACTTTTTTTTTGCAGCGAGAGCCGTTGCCAACTCTTGCAGAACTCCTGCAAGAGTTTGCAAAGTCTGTCTGTCTGCTCAGAAATGTGTTTTTCCTCGAAAAGATGGGTTTGTTCACGTTCGCCTTCTCTGGCGCCTCAACCCTGACACGATAGCCAGGCCTGTCTGGTGCAAAGTGCATCCTGGGTAACCCCTTGTTGTGTTCTGTAGAAAGGTGTTGCTTGTGTGCACCTGTTGTGTCATACCGAGAGGCTGCTCTGACCCTGTTGGGCAAACATTACATGATCATTCATTGATGATCATGTAATGTTTGTATGATGCAGAGATGAGAGATGCATGCACCCTTTATTCTGTCCCTTGCGTTCTGTTGTTGCTTCCTTTCTGGTCCTGCTGGCTATTTGTGTGAAACAGGAAGAGAACAATGGAGGAGGCCACGCCTCCAAGTCTTGTTCAAAATTCAAGAACTTTATTGTCAATACACACACACACACACACATACAGCATATGCAATGAAATGAAAAGTGACGATGCTCAGCGGAATGTGTTAGAAGAACACTAACACGCACTACATTTGGCGGATGAGATCACAATGTTTACAATATTTACAGTAAAAAAAGAAAGAAAACAGCATGCGGAATGAGAAATATCGATATTAAGAAATGTACTTTTCATTCTTTTGTAGTCATCTAGCCTTAGTTGGTTGTTAAGCTACTTGTGTAGAATGATAATTTGCTATAAAATCACAGATGGAAAATTATTCTTATGATCTTAGGTGTCATGAAAGAGCAGGTTGGGTGATGGTGGGCGTCTCGCTCTAGGATACCTGCAGGTAGACATGGGGTTTTGAACCCAGAACCGAAGCAGATTAATTCTCTCTCTCTCTCTCTCTCTCTCTCTCTCTCTCTCTCTCTCATACCGAGAGGCTGCTCTGACCCTGTTGGGCAAACATTACATGATCATCATGATGATCATGTAATGTTTGTATGTAGAGAGATGAGAGATGATGCACCCTTTATTCTCTCCTTTGCGTGTTGTTGTTGCTTCCTTTCTGTCCTGCTGGCTATTTGTGTGAAACCAGGAAGAGAACAATGGAGGAGGCCACGCCTCCAAGTCTTGACTCAAAATTCAAGAACTTTATTTGTCACATACACACACACACACACACACATACAGCATATGCAATGAAATGAAAAGTGACGATGCTCAGCGGAATGTGTAGAAGAACACTAACACGCACTACATTTGGCGGGATGAGAATCACAATGTTACAATATTTACAGTAAAAAAAGAAAAAAAAGCAAGCAATTAGAATGTAGAAAATATCGATATTAGAAATGTACTTTTCATTCTTTTTGTAGTCATCTAGCCTAGTGGGTTGTTAAGCTACTTGTGTAGAATGATAATTTGCTATAAAATCACAGATGGAAAATTATTCTTATGATCTTAGGTGTCATGAAAGAGCAGGTTGGGTGATGGTGGGGCGTCTCGCTCTAGGATACCTGCAGGTAGACATGGGGTTTTGAACCCAGAACCGAAGCAGATTAATTCCTCTCTCTCTCTCTCTCTCTCTCTCTCTCTCTCACACCTCCAGAGTCTCAGTGCCACTCTCCTGTTCTACTTGAATGCGTGGAGGTATGTTTTCATTTTTCTTTCCTTCTGCTTTTTACTCTTCAGTCTTTCACACTTTGTCTCTCTCCTGTGTGCACCTGCACAATTTTTTCTTGTTTGTTTTACCCCCCCCCCCCCCTCTCTCTCTCTCTCTGTGTGTGTTTCCTCTCTCTCTCTCCTCTCTGTGTGTTCTCTCTCTCTCTGTTCCTCCATTTCGGTGCTCTCTCTCTCCAATTTCAATTTCTATTTAAAGAGCTTTATTGGCATGGGAAACTTACATTTACATTGCCAAAGCAAGTGGTAAATAAAGACAAAAACAAAAATCTAATTTACAATTGTCGACAATTCTCTGTTTCTCTCTCTCTCGCTCTCTCTCTCTCTCTCAATTAGTTTACTTTTCTTGCCTCTTCCTGTGTTCTTGTAGGTCTCTCTCTCTCTCTCTCAATTAGTTTACTTTTCTTTCCTCTTCCGGTGTTCTTTTAGGTCTCGCTCTCTCTGAGTTCTTCAGCATGTTTACTTTTTCGCCTCTCTTGTGTTCTCTCTCCCCCCCTCGCTCTCTCTCTCTCTCTCTCTCTCTCTCTCTCTCTCTCTCTTGCTCTCCGTGTCAAACAGGCTCACACTTTTAATCCTAAAATACACACAGCATTAAAAGTCTCCTCCCGGTTGTCCTGTTTGCTTGGACGCTGGAAGGATTAGCTTGTCAAGTCGGCCGGTTGCGTTGTGTTGTTGCGCTGTTGCGTTGCGGGTCGGAGGTCGGCGTGCGCCGGCTCCTTCAGCTGGACAATAGGTTCAGGCGGAGGACTTCAGTGTGGCCAGAAACCACAGGCGTGCCCTTCCAACTCACACTCGCTTTTTCCACTATTTTTTAACAAGAGGGTCTGCAATATCGATCGATCCACGCATGCTGTGGTCGAGGCCTGCTCGGAATATATATAGATGTATATATATATAGAAAAGATCAGCGGTCACTTAAAGCATGAGAGAGACACAGTGAACGGATGCTAATGAACATAGCGCAATGTACATTGTATAGGGATACAAAACAAACAAAGAAAGAAGTGCTGTGTAAATATATGCCGTTTTTTTAAGGTCTGCAGATCTGCTTTTTATCCAATCGACTTCCACTAAATTCAGAGATATGTGTATGTCGTTGAGGTAGCAGGCTACGTGCCCAGTGACTACAGGCAATGTATCGAACCAGTACCACGAGCTAGGCTGGGGCGGGCAACATATATCAGCAGCAGATCAATAGCGTGATTGATATGAGAGTCGGCCTGGATATGGTCGAAGATTTTGGATGTCGTAATATCGTGTTATGTTGTTGTCCTTTCTGGTTTTAAAGCTGCACTACAGTCAAGTGATCTGTCATATTCTGAACTCAGCAGATCTTTATCCACACCGGTCGATTTATCCACATTGCTGATGATTATTGAATTACTGATTTATTGAATTGCTCCGTTAATAAGTCGTAGTAGTATAATAGTTATCGAGACATTAAATGACCTATATCGGCATAGAGGACTTATGTCGTGTCCCGTGTCGCGCAGCCCTCCCCTGTGCCCATCAGCTGCGACAGGAACTCCCTAGCCACTAGTCTCTCCTGCGTCTCTGTATTTTCAGGAGTGTTTCTCTCCTGAAAATGCAATTGTCGCGAGCGTGCCCCCCCCCCCCCCCCCCCCCTTGTATTCGTTTGATGTCGCTTGTGGGAAGTGATGTCAGGATAAAGGAGATGGATAGGAAGTGAGCGCAGCGCACCGCGGTGGAAGGAAGGTGATGAGAATTCATTTAATTACATCCAGCAGGTGCACGTAAAACAGACAAGCCGTCTGTCTGATCAAAACTGCAGTCTTCCTGTGTGTGTGTGTGTAAGTGATTAGTGGTGAGTGGAATTAACCGGAGTTATTACAATGTGGTACGGAAGGGGAGGAACCACTGCATTGGGTTTTTTGGGTTGTTTTTTGTAGAGGGAACGAACGAAAAAATTGCAATTTGTGATCGTTCACTTATCACTATTCACGAAATAGTGATAGTGAATTATGAATATGAATTATGTATCTCTTGGTCTCTATTGCCAGAACATATTCAGTGTATGACATTGTTTGTATTCTTGATTTCTATTGAGGTGAAGGCCTATGCCTTTCCAGTGTCAACAATACACTTACTTCTTGTGTAAGACACACCCTGTTTTTAACATTTTTGTGGTCTTTTTATTCAGCTGATTTCCACGCGGGGTCCCACACAGAACGTGAGCGAGGAGGATGGGTAGGAAGGATGCCAGCGCGACCAAACTGCAAGTGGATCAGTACCGCAAACAGATCGGTAAGTCCAGCCCCTTATTACATTCATACACTGTGAGGGGTCCATGGTGCTCCAGCAGACGTCCTTGTGCCTTTTCTGCTATCTATTGGTTTGGTCACAAGAAGATTGAATAATTGATCAGCGTAAAGATTCTGGAGTTAAGTTACTTTGTAGTTCCTCCAGCGACTTGAGATGTTGCCATGTTGAGTTATGTGATGTTCAGGAGTTCCACGCGCGGGTAAATACGTTTGACTTCCTTCGCTGTCCTTTTGAACAAAAAATGCGTGTCGGCGCACACAAATATCCGCGTGTGTGTGTGTGTGCGCGGTGTCTCTCCGCTGATAGCGCCCGGCTCCTCCTCCGCTGTGCATCACGTCAAGAGTCTCTTCTGTCAGAGTTAAACGCCGCGCTCATCCAGGGGGTATTCTGGGTTTTTTTCCATCATGTCTCTTCGATCACAAAGGCCTAACTAACGCAATATGCTGCATATCAATCACGGGGCGGGGGGGGCCCTGCTGTCCCCTTCGGCACGCCCAGCTGCGGCGCATTGGAAACCACCACCACGGCTCGGATCATCGTATATATATGTCTCTTATTATGTTGTTTTTGTTTTCGCTGCTCTGTGGCGGCCGGCCGCGGCAGCTTTGCCGGTGGCAAAACTGGAACATCTTGAAGGGTGGAGATCGGGGAGGGGGGGGGGCGTTGCAGAAGAGAGAGAAAGGGTTTTTGTTTTAAAAAAAAAACTCTCGGCGGTTTGTTTTTCACTGCCGAAGGTCATTCTGTTTGTGTGTGTGCCGCGTGACAGTAAGCGTTTATGGTTCCGCGTCGGTAGTTCCCACAGACCGCCTAAAGTATGGCGTCGCCACCGTGAATTCGCTGCTGACATCTGGTGCTCTTCGCGACGCTGTGTCGGGCGACGTGTCGTGCAAATATACTTATTCGCGAGCCCTCCTCGAGTCGTCGATCTCGATCTCGATCTGCCTCGATGCCGTTTTCTCCCGCCGGCGGCGCAGAAGCGTAGCGGGGAGGGAAGACGGATCGGGCCAACTGCCGCCCGTATGGCTGTCACCCCGTCACCCGGACTAGCGTGATGCATCGCTTCACGATGCGTCGCCATGGCGACGCGTGTGTACGCGATTCTCACATCGAAAGGACCGAAAAAAAACACCCCAATGAAATGGCGTTTATTTGTTTTTAATTTCACGCGATAAATCACAGGTTGCGCTACGAACCATCAGTCCACAGCGCGAGTGTCGCATCAACGACACACTTGATGACAATGAAAACGAATTCATGATGGAGTGTTGTGTTGTTGTCGCTTCCTCACATGAGTGAGCCGACTCAACGCATTAGCATAGCCGCGTTAGCATTGTCGCCACAGTTAGCAGGAGAGAGCAGTGAGTGATCAACCCTCCACCACCGGGGCCTAATATTGGGCTGCTGTGCTGGCTGGCTGGCTGGCGTCGGTGAGGCTTGGCCCGGGCTGCCGTACTGCAGACTGCTGGTTCCAGGGGGGCTGCTAGCCGCAGGCGGCTGCTTGTAGCGGTCGCTGCACCACCACCCCCGTCCTCTGGTGGGCTCCAGTGGAGGCCACATCCTTTTGTGTTCGTATGAAGTTACCTGCGAAGGAGTCCAGATTGAGACAGACTTCCAAGGCAGCAATGTGTCACTATATCGCCAAAACGTTTATTATTCATGTGGATATTCTAGGCGGATACTCCCGCTTGTGATGTCACTCGAGGGCACTCGTCGCATGTCACAATTTTGAAAAGGTTTGTAATGTCGGCTAATCACAGTGACGCCTGGTGGTAAAATAGGGGGCCCTTTAAACATGACAGAAACAAGACATTTGTCCAACGGCCGCCACCAAAACCAAAGCCACCGCAACGTCTTTTGCCCGATCATGTAAATTCTCCATCTTGTTTACTCCTCGGGAAAAGTGAGGCTGGCTCGGTTCCCCGTAATGCAGCGTTGCAACGCTTTACGCGCGAGACTCTCCGGCGGCGAAATGGGCCGACGTAGCCCACAGACATCCCCCTCACCGCACGGCATTGTGGTGAACGCGGCAGGTCGGCCAAATAAGAGACATAACATAACAAGCTCATCTCCCGCCACCCAGCCCCTCAGTTCCTCTGCTGGCTATCTTCTTCTTCTGCTCCAACTGTGACGGTTTTTATTTTCCATTTTTATTTGTATTCTTTTGTGCCACAACAACACACATCTCATCAATTTGAGAAAAATACATATCACGCGGGTCAGGGACGTTTAGGGTTTGTTTTTTTTTCTTCGTCCTTCTCGTTCTGCCTTTTATACAGACCCCCCCTCCATGTTTCGATTTTTTTTCTCCTTCTCCTTCTTCTTCTTCGTCGTCTTCTATTGAAAAGAATGCGGCTCACAGGCAATTTCGGTGAACTGCTGTTTAACAGCAAAAAAACAACAAATATCGAAGAAAGGGACAACGGAACAAAACGGAAGGAAAGGAAAGATCGAGCGCGAGAAGAATTTTTCTTCTTCTTTTTAAATAAAAAAATAGGCAAGCCCGAGATGGAACAGGAGAGGGGGGGGGCCGTGGTGTTGTAGTGCCGGTACGCGGCAATTTGAAAACTTAATGGGCTGGGTAATTCGCTGTCCGCCCGTGACGGCGACGGTGGCGGCGGGCGGCGGTTGGCGGTGATTTAGCGCCGACCACCACGACGTCCGGTTTGTCGTTTCACACGACCGTCGACCATCAAGAGACCGCATGTTGACACCCTATTATTATACGCTATAATTGACCGAAGTGTACGAAGAGACGAAAGTTGCTTTTACTGTCCGATGTGTTGACGTCGGACAGTTGTTGTTGTTGTTGTTGTTATTACCGTCCAAACTTGTAGGCTAACGGTAACTTTGGAAGTCGACTCACAGGCACTAGTGCTCTCACTCTTTTAAACTTGAATACTAAACAAGATAATTGAAGAGCGACACGCCGTTTTCCCCCTGAACAGTTAATGACCAAATGAGGCGCCCGCGGCTTAATGTGAATTATGCACAGACCATTGGGCAAGTCACAAGGGGCCCGCCTGTGAGGTCGACTTGTTGCTCGCCGGGCACGCAATCTTACTTCCAAATGAAGGTATTATTCACAGTAGCTTAAGAATGGCTTAATATCTTCAACTTGAGTTTTTAAGATTTTCTTTGACATGTTCTGACTAAAGCCCCTTTTTAAAAAGTGTCTCCCTGACATTTTGTTTCCGGGAAACTTTTTTGTTTGTCCATCTATAAAAATACTGCATGGAGACGAGAGTACACAGAGTCACTCAACTTGTGTTTTAGCTGCTATATTTTTTTCTCTTCTTGCTATTTTGTGTCTACTTTTGACTATGTCTCCTACGTACCCGTCGCCTTCCATGTCTCAAGAGTTTCACCTAATTGGCTGTGACAAATAAAACACTTTGACTTTGACTCTGCAGGCGTACATGCATTCAACTATATTGAATATGACATCATTGATCAAAACACAGATTTGCAACGGTGGTGCAATTTTTTCCACTTTTTTTTCCGTTTCTTTCGCATATTACAATTACAAAATTCAATTGGATGACAAAACATGCCTGGCACACACCTGCCCTCTGCATGTCATGGTCGTGACTTTTTGTAGTTTTGTATTTGTCTGTCTATTGTGTTGTCCCTGTCTAGTTGTTCTAGTTCTATGTTTGCCATGTGACCCGTCTGCTCCCACTGCTGTGTCTCATTTGTAATCACCCCTCATGTCTCTATATACTATAAGTCTCAGTCCCCAGTCAGTCCTTTGTTGGATCATTGTCTTCTGTTATGTTGTTCTGTGTCACTTTTGTCTTCGTTTAATCTGTTACCCGTACCAGTTTATTTGAGTTTATTTGGGTTTAGTCACTTTAGTCACCTGCCTGGCTGACCTGCATTTGGGTCCTCACCTCACCACAACCGTAACACTGCACCATGTGGTCCCTGAACATGGGGGGCGGGGGGACATGCAGAGGGGGTCCAGAGACGAAATATGAAGCCACCATTCAGGCAAGGGTCTTCCAAAATGGCCAGGCGGTTACTTGTTGGTGTATGGTCCCTTTGAACGCCAGCGAACGTCAATCTTTGTGATTGATCTGATTCGGTTCATCACAAGAGTTGTGTGTTGGTGTACTGGCTCACAGTTTGGTAAAACGCTGACATATCTTTATTGATGCATCA
>PIJE02001239.1:17500-32500 GCA_002895965.2 Coryphaenoides rupestris | reverse complement strand
TGGCTTCTTAGTGGACGTCTCTTAGAAGCCACGATTTACCTTTTAATAAAAGCTGATATAAAAGAGGAGTCAAAGAGACTCCGCCGTTGCCATCGCCGCCGCCGCCGCCATGGCCGCCACTAAGGACAAATTTAATTTCCTCGGGAGGAATCCAATTCAAGAAAAGGTTTTTATTCATGAGAAGTAGATTGGGCGGGGGGGGGGGGGGCGCGGTGGGGACGGTGTGGGGGGAAGCAAAATAGAGAGAGAGAGAGAGAGAGAGAGAAAAGGGAAGGGTGAGACAGACGTAATGGGAGTGAAGAAACAGGGTTGTCGCTCGCGGAGACATTGGGAAGGGCTTTTAGTCTCCTCACCACCCAACACCACCCACCACCCAACACCACCCAACACCCAGCCATTCTCCATTCTCTGGTTCTTTGTCTCCCGTGTTTGGAGGGAGAAAGGCGTCTCCACGCTGCGGCTATTTAGTCGTCAGGCGTTAAGGTGTGCTGCTGCTGCTGCTGCTGCTGCTGCTGCTGCTGCTGCTGGTGGTTACCGAGGCGAGGATAGACGGCTCCATCCAAAGGGCCGGGCAATAATTCAATTGTTATCGTTATTATCGAAGATCGAAACGTGATACCCAGTTTTATAGTGTCAATGCGAACTGCGATGAGAAGATATGCCCTTAAAATGATCAATTACAAGGCTTTGAAACGTCAGCGAGATACTAGAGTCCGTACTTAAAAGTTCCGTATGCTTCAACGTATAATGACCTGCAAAATGAGACAAAATTAAACCGTTTAAGTCGAGGTGTTATCACTAAATGTTGTGTCTACAAAATGTAAATGTCTCGGCTTTATTTCTTTGTTTTTGTAAGGTAATAAAGCGCTTTGTTTTTGAGTAGCCCGGATTCATATGCATTCGTATATTCATATATATCGTAGCTAGCTTATCCTAGCAATTATGAGCACTTGAAACTTGTTCTCTTAAGCTTCAAACCTGTTCTATTGTAATCTTTATGTACCACCAGTGATATATATTGCTGTCTATCTTTCGATAAATGTACTTATTGTCGCAACGTCGCTTTGGATAACAGCGTCTGCCAAATGCCATAAATGTAAATATATAGACGACCCAGATAGCTTGGAGTACACTCGCCAGGAATGAAACTTACAACAACAACAAAAAACGAAGTAAAAAAACAAAATGTTCTTGTTCTCTGACTGTTTCCAGGTCCTTTCATTTCTTATGCGAGGCGGCGTTCACAAGTTCAACACACTTTGCTCCGAGCTCAACCGGTCAGACTTAGAAATATGCGTCTGTTAGACACGCGAGAGCTCATTAAGCACGTCTTTAATCCAATTAGATTAGTCCATATCTTGAAATATTGATATCGCTCATGAATAATTCAGGCCTTCTTCACACCCAAGATGAGACGAATTTGCAGAGGTCGGATTAAAAATACCTCTGGGACGTGGATATTAAACTCCCATAGACCTCTCATCCCCCGCCACACGCCCCCTCGCCGGCTTCCATTGAAACTCCGTCCGCATTAAATATTTATTTTGGTCGCGCTCCACCCATTTAAAAAAAAAATATATATATATATATTCTGCCTTCCTTCGACTGAAATCTTGAACTGTTGTGATTCCAACAAAGTTGAGAGAGAGAGAGAGAGAGAGAGAGAGAGAGAGAGAGAGAGAGAGAGAGAGAGAGAGAGAGAGAGAGAGAGAGAGAGAGAGAGAGAGAGAGAGAGAGAGAGAGAGAGAGAGAGAGAGAGAGAGAGAGAGAGAGAGAGAGAGAGAGAGAGCATGTGTGCAAAAAGAGATATGTTCTATCCCCCCCCCCTCTCTCTATGAAATTCTATGACTTTTCAACACCAGTTGGACAGTGTGTGTCTCCCACTGTTGATTAGTCTGTCCAGTCAAGAGTAGGTGTCTCCATAGCGTGGAGATCGTTAGTCTGCGCGTGTGTGTGTGTGTGTGTGTGTGTGTGTGTGTGTGTGTGTGTGTGTGTGTGTGTGTGTGTGTGTGTGTGTGTGTGTGTGTGTGTGTGTCGCGGAAGGATTTGGGGATCATAATTGACCCAATTGGAGTCTGTACAGATGACTTGAGGGGAAGGTAAATTATCGTTCTTTTCATTTTCGTCTTTTTTTTGTTTTGGGGGGTGTGGGGGGTGTGTGGGGGGTGGTGGGGGGGGGCGGGGGTAAAATGCTCGATTCCAAATGTGTTGGTAATGTAATAATAATAATAAGTCTGGGCAGCCGTCGCCGGGCAGATATGTAGTTACTTGTCTCCGTTCTGCAGATGAAACCAATTACAAACAAATGTTCCTCGTTGCATTAAACCTGGCATAGACAGGTGTGGCCGCATCGCACACACACGCACACACACACACACACACACACACACACACACACACACACACACGCAGACGCACACCCACTTAGCAAACGGAGAAGACAAAAGAACAGAAAGGCAGGCCATATGAGGGGATGTCTGCGGAAGTCTGGCTCGTCGCCACGGTGACAGAGACCCAACTCCCAGCATGCCGAGCGTGCCACAGCTGCCGCCGGAGCGGAGAGAGAGCCAAGCGATGATGACGCCACCGCCGCCGGTGTCGAGGATGTGCTTGGGTGCTCACCAAAATGAAGTGTGTGTGTGTGTGTGTGGGGGGGTGTGTCTGTGTGTTGGTCCTATACCGCATTCTTGTGCATGCGTTTGTTTGTGTGTGTGTGTGTGTGTGTGTGTGTGTGTGTGTGTGTGTGTGTGTGTGTGTGTGTGTGTGTGTGTGTGTGTGTGTGTGTGTGCACGCGCAAGTTCTTTACCTACGTCTTACATACGCGTGTGTGTGTGTGTGTGTGTCTATGTGTGTTTGTGTGTGTCTGTGTGTATGATGGGGTAAGGTCGGTGTTTGTGTGCACGCCAGTGTGTGTGCGCAAATTTGTGTGTGTGTGTGTGTGTGCACGCGCGCCACTCACCCGCCCGTCTCTCGGCGTGCACGCGTGTGATTGTGTTTGTGCGACAAACAAGCATCAACACAGTGGGCCCCACACTCCTCCTCCTCCACCTCCTCCTCCACCATCTCAATCAGGTACAGGTGCTCCATCACACCACAAGTGTCTCGCCAGAACCCCCCTCCACCCCTCCAGCTAGCTCTCCTCCGCCACGAGACCACCCTCGCCAGCTGTTCCCCTCTCCAGATCAGCCACACCCCCCCCCCCTCCTCCTCCATCCTCCATCCTCCACCCTCCACCTCACCCCACCTCCACCCTCCTCCTCCTCCTCCATCCTCCTCCCCAAAAAACTTGAAACCGTCGAACCAAAGCGCGGTGAAGAGAGTTCCGGTGTCTTGCCTTTGTTGCTGCTGTTGTTGTTGTCGTTGTTGTTGTCGTCGTTAGAGCCACAAACTTCATCTTTTCCGTCTTCTCTGTCTTTTCCGTTTGACGTCAACACACTCAACAACAAACACGCACACGCAAAAAAACACACGCAAGGGATCCAAAAATAACGAAAGAACACGTAAAACAATTGTGTTGGTTTGCTGATAACACAATAGGCTTTTTTGTTTTTTTTAAACGCATGCTTCCCCCTCCTCCTCTCTCCTCTCCTCTCTCCTCTCTCAGTCTCCTCTCCCCTCTCCTCTCTCCCTCTCTCCTCTCCTCTCCTCTCTCCTCTCCCTCTCCTGTCTCCTGTCTCCTGTCTCCTGTCTCCTCTCTCCTCTCTCCTCTCTCCTCTCCCCTCTCCCCTCTCTCCTCTCTCCGTCTCCTCTCTCCTCTCTCCTCTCTCCTCTCCCCTCTCCCCTCTCCTCTCCCC
The DNA here is from genome assembly GCA_002895965.2 of Coryphaenoides rupestris. Taxonomy (NCBI): domain Eukaryota; kingdom Metazoa; phylum Chordata; class Actinopteri; order Gadiformes; family Macrouridae; genus Coryphaenoides; species Coryphaenoides rupestris. Next base: position 28,706 of record PIJE02001239.1, on the reverse strand, counting down.
TCTCCTCTCTCCTCTCCTGTCTCCTGTCTCCTCTCTCCTCTCTCCTCTCTCCGTCTCCTCTCTCCTCTCTCCTCTCTCCTCTCTCCGTCTCCCCTCTCCTCTCTCCCTCTCCTCTCTCCCTCTCCCCTCTCTCCTCTCCTGCCCCCTCTCCTCTCCTCTCTCCTCTCTCCGTCTCCTCTCTCCTCTCTCCTCTCTCCTCTCCTCTCTCCTCTCCTCTCCTCTCCCTCTCCTGTCTCCTCTCTCCTCTCTCCGTCTCCTCTCTCCTCTCTCCGTGTCCCCTCTCTCTCCCTCTCCCCTCTCTCCTCTCCTCTCCTCTCCCCTCTCCTCTCCTCTCTCCCTCTCCTCTCCTCTCTCCTCTCTCCGTCTCCTCTCTCCTCTCTCCTCTCCTCTCTCCGTCTCCTCTCTCCTCTTTCCTCTCCTCTCTCCATCTCCTCTCTCCTCTCTCCTCTCCTCTCTCCTCTCTCCTCTCCTCTCCCCTCTCTCCTCTCCTCTCCCCTCTCCTCCCTCCTCCCTCCTCTCTCCGTCTCCTCTCCTGTCTCCTCTCTCCTCTCTCCTCTCCTGTCTCCTCTCTCCCCTCTCCTCTCTCCTCTCTCCTTTCTCCGTCTCCGAGTGAAACAGAAAAAAGTAAATTAAGCGGTTGAAGCCTGGCGGTTAATATATGAAACTAAAGTGCATGAAATGTAAAAGTTTTCCAATTAAGCGGGTGGACGCAGGGGGGGAACAGGGGAGGGGAGGGGGACCCAGGGGGAAGGGGGGGGGGGAGGGGAGGTAGGGGGGAGGTGCTATAAGCTGCTGGGAGGCTGGAGGGAGCCAGATAGCTGTGGGGCCGGGGCGAAATGAAGACCAATGTTGCTGATGACGAGGCACTACGGCTCGTACACAGATAGCTACACACGCGCAGACAGACAGACAGACAGACAGACAGACAGACAGGACAGACAGACAGACAGACAGACAGACAGACAGACAGACAGACGGACAGACGCACAACACACGCAGACAGACAGACAGGATCAGACAGACAGACAGACAGACAGACAGACAGACGACAGGACACACAGACACACAGACACACCACACACACACGACACACACCCACACAGACGGGCAGGACGCACAGCACGACCAGACACTCATGAGACCCACGCACCACACACACACACTTACACATGCAGATGCACACACACACACACACATACACACTTACACACACACACACACACACACACACACACACACACACACACACTTACACACACACACACACACGCACACACATACACATGCAGACACACACACACACACGCACATACACACACTTACTCACACACACACACTTACACATGTAGATGCACACACACACACACTTACACATGCAGACGCACACACACACACACACACCAACACACATGATCATTAGCACCCTTGTGTTTGTGCTTAGCCTTGTCTCTCGCTGGCTTTGTTTTTCGACCCTTTTTTTCAATGTTATGATTATTATTATTATTCTCTTTTTTATCAACTTTTTTTTTCAGGTTTTCTGTTTTTCTGTGTTGGATTCCACTCTCTATGCGCCACTTCTCGGCAGGCAGCCGGCAGACGGCTTCTGGTGGGTTTATATTGTGCCCAGAATGTCATCATGCAAGCTTGTCTGCTCTGGTTCCTCCGTGTGTGTGTGTGTGTGTGTGTGTGTGTGTGCGTGCGTGTGCACGTGCGCGTATGTGTGTGTGTGTGCGTGTGTGTGGTGTATTTGTGTTTTCACCGTGATGTCTCTCTACAGTTTGGCACGTCATTGGCGACGCTTGTATTTATTTCTCTGCGCCGCACTTTTCACGGCAACAACAACAACAACAACAACAACAACAACAACACACCGCGATTGTGGATTAGTATGCATTGCTTTGTGCGGCGGCGGTGGTGGTGTTGGCGGCGGCGCTGGCGGTGGTGGCGGTGGTGGTGGTGGTGGTGGTGGTGGTGGTGGTGTGCGTCTGTAGGATTATCTGAGGATGTATAGGAACGCACGTGCAATGTTGGGAATTGGTCATTGGAGTGTGTGTGCACACCAAAGTGCGTGTGTCTATAAGTAAGTGCGTGAGTGTATGTGAACATAAGTGTGTGTGTGTGTGTGTGTTTGAACGGAAGTGTGTGTGCGTCGATAAGAAAGTGTGTGTGGGTGGGTGTGTCTAAAATAAAATTTCTAATCAGAAAGTCCTCGGCACCTTCTTTAAAGTTGTGCGGGGCCCTCAAGTGTTGATTAGCCCGTTTGCGGCTAATGGCATCCCTTGACAAAGAGTAAGAGGCATTGTTCAGCGCTCTGGAGTGGCCTAATGAAACTCCAGCTGATGAGGATTGTAACGGCGTAAGTGGCTCGTAATGAACAAGTGCAATACACCCGCCTAGCTCAAGCTAAATGCCACTCCTCCAGACAGCCTCTGGCTCGTTCCCCCAATAAGGAGCTGGAAATTAGGACACTTTTGTTTGTTTGTTTATTTATTTTAGTTATTTATTTCTTTATTTTTTGCAAGAAAGTGAAACTTTTCTGTCATTTGTGTGCTACTTTTACCGGGGAGAAGTTTGCTTGAAGGGTAACTTTGGGTTGGGACGAAATAATGTGGTTTCAAAACGGATGCGGTTTAATAATGAGGAATTAAAATGATTTTTGAAATGGGTCCGGTGTTCAGGGAGATCGCTTCAGTCGTGTGCCGCGGAACGTCCGCAATGAAAACGCTTTGTGTCACGGTTGTGACTTTTCACCATTCTTAAGTCTAGTTTTGTATTTCTGTGTCTGTGTGTATTGTGTTGTCCCCGTCTAGTTGTTCTCGTTCTATGTTTGCCATGCAATCCTGTCTGCTCCCACAGCCGTGTCTCATCTGTAGTCACCCCTCATGTCTCTATGTACTGTAAGTCTCGTTCCCCAGTCAGTCCTTTGTTGGATCATTGTCTTCTGTTCCGTCGTTCTGTGTCACTTTTAGTTGGACGTGTTTTGTCTCAGTTTATCCGTTCCCTGTACCCATTCATTGTATTAAATACTCAGTTTGTGGGTTTAATCACCGGCTGTCCTGCATTTGGGTCCTCACCTCACTTTAACCGTAACCCTTCGGGTCAACAGCTCCCCGTCAGTGAGCTCCCTCTAAAAGTGCTCGGTTTTTTTTTTGTGCCACTAACAGGCTTCAATTGTTATGGAGAAGCTTTCTTTTTCTTGACCTTTCGCTTAACTATTTATCGTATAAAGCAAAAGAAAAAAAACGACTTTCTAATATTGCAGTTGAATGTGATTTGATGGATGAAATATGGATCCCGCGCCCATCAAGTCTTACTTACTGTCAAATAAAATAATCATTCCTTGTTTTATGCCCTCATTAAAATTAAACAAGTTTTACGAGAAACTATAAAGGGTGAGAGTTTAAAAGAAATGACGATTAATCTTTCAACAGGCGTGCTGGGAGGTGCTGCTTTGTAAATCATAATTAAAAAAATAAGTGTGTCATCGTTATGGTTCCCATTACGACCCCTGCGCTAACTTTTGACTATCGATCGTTTCTTTCGACCCCTTTGCTTAACCCCCGGTGCATTGTGGGTACTGTAAAGTCTATTGGCCTTTTACGCTCAATCCAAACATCGGCGTTTCCAACATGGTGACCTTTTAGTGTGTGTGTGTGTGTGTGTGTTTGCCCTTTCAGGAGGTTTTCCTGGTGCTGGCGGCCATCTTGTTTTTCCTGATGTGCATCTACGCCTTCTTCTACCTCAACCTGAGCACCGAGTTCGACCTGGACATGGACTAACTGTCTTCCGGACGAGACCATTCCAACTTAAAACGCTTACAATTCTTTGCACACAGAATGAACGTGTGTGCATACATATCCATGATGTATATACTTAATTTGTGATGTTGTGTGTGAATGTTCCAGGAAGACACGGAAGCCACACGGAAGCCACACGGAAGCCTTGCTTGCGTGTCGGTTGTGTACATACATACACACACAACGGCTCCGTCTATCAAGTGAAGTTTCAAGACTGATTTTGTGCGTCCGCATACAAATACAATCCTTTTTTTTTTTTTGTAGAATTTGAATTGTTTTACTTTGTGGTAATGCTGTGATGGATATTTCAAACTGTCAATCAAAGCAATAGATTCCTTTTTTTTATCCTCGGGAAGATGTCACGTTCATAAAATAGCTGTACCACTAGTCGTGGCTGTCTGAAACTGTTACTACATGCTAATTTGATTTGATGAGTGTTTCTCCGGTCAAGGGTTGGGTTCTGCTAATCATCATTTTTGTTGCCAGAAAGTCGCAGCCCTCACGCCTCTCTTCTCTCCTTTCTCTCTCTCTCTCTCTCTCTCGCTCTCTCTCTCTCTCTCTCTCTCTCTCTCTGTGTCCTGTTTATCCTACCGCTCAAGGAGAATATCAATGCTCGTCGTCGCATCCGAAGAATCGCTCGCGCTCTCGCATATCCCTCTTCCCCTCCTCGCCACCCCCACCCACCCACCCACCCCACCCACCCTCACACATCGTATGCAGAAATTCCAAAGTGTGAGATTGGATCCACAAAAAAAAAACCCACCGCCAGGTTATAATTGAAGAACCCGGGCGCAGAATATGCAGCAACATGACAAAAGACACACACAGACACACACACACACACACACAGACACACACCCTCCACATTGTACATGTGGAGACGGCGGGGGCAGGATTTGCATCACAAGGCGCGGTCGAAACGCTCTTTGTGCGAAAGAAGACCCGAAGTCTGAGGATCGAAGCGAAGGACGGACGGATGGATGGATGGGGGCCGTCTCCTGTTCCCCATAATAAACACTTGGATATTGTGGATATTTTGTGTGTGTGTGTGTGTGTGTTTGTGGGAGGGGAGGGAGGGGGAGGGGGGGGGGTGGGTGGTCTGCAAAACACTCGAACAAAAGGGACACCGAACAATCGTCAGGGTCCAGGGTCAGGCGTGTTGTCAGTGGATGTTTTGCTCTTTAAGGAGCGGTGAAAGATTAATAACCGTAATGGACATAATGGCCGCCGGAGCATTCAATTAGAGAGGTGCTTTGTGGGTAACGAGCAGAGTGGAGTCAGCGTTTGTTAAGTCCGTCTGTAGCTCTCGTGTGTGTGTGTGTGTGTGTGTGTATACACGGCCTTGAACATTTACATTTCAATGTAATCCTTTGTCTTCCATGTTATGTTATATTTGCCATCGCTCTGATATTATGAATAATATCAATAAAAAGGAACAAAAAAAATGAACGATATCTTGTCTGCTATGCTTATTGCTTCTTTCTTTTTGAGTAACGATACACAAAAACTTTTTCCTTTGCAATGAATTCTATCGAATATAAATTGTTCGATGCAACTTTATTCACACGGTGAATAACAACAGTAATTTGCACAGAGTGACCTGATTATGAAACAGACTCAGAAGTTGGGTCATGAAAATGTACATAACCAATATTGTATTAGATTTTCTTTATTCCCATTTGAACGGAAATTGATGTTGCGTCACGTGATTTGATTTATTAGCTATTGATTGATCTGTTGTCTCATAACACGTGTCGACACTATTCTTGTAAAAATCATTGACAACCTTTTTATGAGTCCTATGAACGGGCTTTTAGAAAGCCTTTCGTGAAATATTTGTAACCCAAACCCCTGTACTCACTGTCTTCAAGATCGAGAACGATGATTCGTTTGCTGTCGGATATAAAAAAGTGGAAGATGTTTTCAACAGGATGTTGAAGATGGCGGCGGTGGAAGGCGATGTTAGAAGCATCGATTGTTTCGGTCTAAATGTCGCTGGCTTTTTTTTTGTGGCAGCAAAATTGATTTTTTATTTACCCTCACCTTTTCACACACACACACACACACACACACACTGACCCACTCTGACACACACACACACACACACTCTGACACACACACACACACACTCACTGACAGTCTGACACACAAAAACAAGGTTTTGGAGAACGCCCCCCCACCACCCCTCCCCCATGGCAGCTAATTGACAAGAGTGACCAGACAGACGCGTCACAGAGCAGCTTAACACACACACACACACACACACACACACACACACGCTGTTATAGTGATGCTCCTTTTAAGCGTTCCGTGTTTGAGCAGAACACACGTTTTTGTCATTGAGGGGCTGGTGGGAGGAAACAGGTCTGGAAAATGGAATTTGAAAATGCTGTCAAGTCTTTTTAACTCGGTTGTGTCTAGATGGGGGGGGCGGGGGAATGCATCTGTCTTGTTCCCACCCCCCCCCCCACCCCCACCCCACCACCACCACCCCGCTATGTTTGACTCTTGTGTTTGAGTCCCGGGTTTTTCAAATTCAAACGTGAAAACACTTAAAAACAAACGAAAATGGTCATTATGGATATGGGGTTGGGGGGGGGGGTTCATGGTGAAGACATCACGGACGACCCACCCAGCAGCACCGGCGCCTTACTTGACGTGAGATAAATGCGTTCGCCGTTGGAAAGGCAAACCGACAACACCGACAACGACGACGACAACGACAAACAGTCGCGGTAGCGGTGGTGTGGCGCAGGCGACGACGACAACGACAAACAGTCGCGGTAGCGGTGGTGTGGCGCAGGCAGGAAGGGAGGAAGGAAGCAAAACAAGCTCATTTGTCGCGTGGCTCGTTAGCGTGCCGAGGACATTGTCCTCCCCGGCACTTAGTCTCCACCTGCACACCCGGGCATCTGTTGTGGCACAGGTCTCTCTCTCTCTCTCTCTCTCTCTCTCTCTCTCTCTCTCTCTTGTGTCTGTGTGTATGTCTCTCTCTCTCTCTGTCTCTGTGTGTCTGTGTGTATGTCTCTCTCTCTCTCTGTGTATGTCTCTCTCTCTCTCTCTCTCTCTCTCTCTCTCTCTCTCTCTCTCTCTCTCTCTCTCTCTCTCTCTGTCTCTGTGTGTCTGTGTGTATGTCTCTCTCTCTCTCTGTGTCTGTGTGTATCTCTCTCTCTCTCTCTCTCTCTCTCTGTGTGTCTGTGTGTATGTCTCTCAGCTGGTGGGTGTACTCAAGGTGTTGACTCCCCTGGGAACCCTCGGTCAGGATGTCAGCTGTGGCTTCCTGCTTTAACCAGGAACCGGAATTGGCTGTGGTTCAGGCTCTGTGTGTGTGTGTGTGTGTGTGTGTGTGTGTGTGTGTGTGTGTGTGTGTGTGTGTGTGTGTGTGTGTGTGTGTGTGTGTGTGTGTGTGTGTGTGTGTGTGTGTGTGTGTGTGTGTGTGTGTGTGTGTGTGTGTGTGTGTGTGTGTGTATGTGCGTGTGTGTGTGTGTGTGTGTGTGTGTGTGTGTGTGTGTGTGTGTGTGTGTGTGTGTGTGTGTGTGTGTGTTTATGTGTGTGTGGTGTGTTTATGTGTGTGTGTGTGTGTGTGTGTGTGTGTGTGTGTGTGTGAGCTAATATGCGTGTTAATGTGCATGTGTGTGCACGTGTGTGTGTGTGCGTGCATGTGCGTGTGTGTTATGTGTATGTGTGTGTATGTGTGTGTATGTGTGTTTATGTGTGTTTGTGTGTGTGTGCACGTGTGTGTATGTTTGTGTGCGTGCGTGCATGTGCGTGTGTGTGTGTGTTTATGTGTGTGTGTGTGTGTGTGTTTGTGTGTGTATGTGTGTTTGTGTGTGTGTGTGTGTGTGTGTGTGTGTGTGTGTGTGTGTGAGCCAGAGTATGGCAGCCAGCCCAGTGCGCTGGAGAGTCCAGTGCTTCACTGAACAATACTCCACTCCCCCCCCCCCCCCAGCCACAGCGCACAGGGACACACTGAGCGCGTGCAAACATGAAGCGATGGACAGGCGACCAGGAGGAGGGGAAGGAGGGGGCGGGCCGGGCGGGGGGGGGTGGGGGCAGGTATCAGAGAGCACACCTGTTACGCACCTGCCTCCACTCCCCCCCCTCCCAACCCAAAAACCCACTGGTTGTAGACAAAACAGTTGGAAACACACACACACACAGACACACAGACACACACACACACACAGCTGCTACATAGTATAGGGAGGCGCACATTAAACATTCAAGCACACTCAACAAGCAACGAACACACACGCGCACGCACACGCACGAACACACACACACAAAGACACACAGACACACAGACTAGGATTGCGCTACCAGACAATTCAATTCAATTCAATTACATTTTATTTGTATAGCCCTTAATCACAAGACAGTCTCTAAGGTTGCTGTGGGCCAAAAGTGATTTATGACACAAAAGGGCAAAAGGGACAACAGCAACCTGGACAAAACTCCCCGATTGTCAGCGTCAATGTTCCCCCCCCCCCCACCTTCAGTGTGTGTGTGTGTGTGTGTGTGTGTGTGTGTGTGTGTGTGGTAGAGACAGGGATTAAATGACCGCTCGCCGCTTGGTCAGAGAGACGGAACACTCCGCGAGAGCGTAGACACACACACACACACACACACACACACACACACACACACACACAGAGATTCACGCAAATCAAACAAAGTCAAAATAGTTTTATTAAGTTATTTGATCAAATATAAGAAATGGGAAAAAAACGTTCTTAGCTTCCACAGGAAAAGAAGTGTAACGAAAATAACGTCCCGCGTTTGCTTTGCTATAATTAAACAAATATGTATTCGGCGACAATTTATGTAAATTACTTTGAGAGCAAAAGAAATGATTTATTTGGACGATTTTTGACACCAGCTTGACGTGCCGTGCGTTCTTGACAGCAGCACACACACACACACACACACACACACACACACACACACACACACACACACACACACACACGCACACACACACACCCAGACACCATCAGATAAGCGTATGCACCATCTCCCTCACCATGGAAACGCCCTCCCATCGATTCACAGAACATAAGCCTCGGCGCGATCATCTTAGAAACAACAGCGGGCGTCATCCAAGAGAGACAGACACGAGGGAGACGAGGAGCATGTGAGAAACACAACAAGACAACAAGACAACGAGACAACGAGACAACGAGACAACAAGACAACAAGACAACAAGACATCATCACAGAGAACGCAGGCTTGTTGTCGCCAAAGACGGGGAAAAGGCCACAGGAACCACAACGTCTCCATGTATGGCGGGAAAATATAATGACTCACGTCCGCGTCGACATACGAGAACGTGATTTATTCATCAAGTTCATTATTCTATTTTGTTATATATATATATTGTTGTTGTTGGCCAGTGTGGGAAAGAGAATTTTCACGTGATTGTTGTGCGGTACATGCATGTGTGTGTGTGTGTGTGTGTGTGTGTGTGTGTGTGTGTGTGTGTGTGTGTGAGTTCTTGCTAAAGGTATAATTAGTCTGGCTGACACATCTTACGTGACTAATGGGTGTGATTTGGGCTCGGAGCGGCCTGCTCGTTTGTCACGGATGTGTGTGTGTGTGTGTGTGTGTGTGTGTGTGTGTGGGGGGGGGAGGGGGTGTGGGGATCTGGTGCTTCCACCGGGGGTCACTGGGAACCGTAAGGTCAAACATTGTACAATACACTCATGGGAGTATAAGTAAGCTAGCTTTGTAGGTTTCCCTCCCCAAACGCACTGTGTGTGTCATCACACACATACACCAACACACACACACACACACACACACACACAGAGCCTGAACCACAGCCAATTCCGGTTCCTGGTTAAAGCAGGAAGCCACAGCTGACATCCTGACCGAGGGTTCCCAGGGGAGTCAACACCTTGAGTACACCCACCAGCTGAGAGACATACACACAGACACACAGAGAGAGAGAGAGAGAGAGAGAGAGAGAGACATACACACAGACACAGAGAGAGAGAGAGAGAGAGAGAGAGAGAGAGACATACACAGAGAGAGAGAGAGACATACACACAGACACAGAGAGAGAGAGAGAGAGAGAGAGAGAGAGACATACACAGAGAGAGAGAGAGACATACACACAGACACACAGAGACAGAGAGAGAGAGAGACATACACACAGACACAGAGAGAGAGAGAGAGAGAGAGAGAGAGAGAGAGAGAGAGAGACATACACACAGACACAGAGAGAGAGAGAGAGAGAGACATACACACAGACACAGAGAGAGAGAGAGACATACACACAGACACACAGAGACATAGAGAGAGAGACATACACACAGACACACACAGAGAGCGAGCGAGAGAGAGAGAGAGAGAGAGAGAGAGAGAGAGAGAGAGAGAGAGAGACCTGTGCCACAACAGATGCCCGGGTGTGCAGGTGGAGACTAAGTGCCGGGGAGGACAATGTCCTCGGCACGCTAACGAGCCACGCGACAAATGAGCTTGTTTTGCTTCCTTCCTCCCTTCCTGCCTGCGCCACACCACCGCTACCGCGACTGTTTGTCGTTGTCGTCGTCGTTGTCGGTGTTGTCGGTTTGCCTTTCCAACGGCGAACGCATTTATCTCACGTCAAGTAAGGCGCCGGTGCTGCTGGGTGGGTCGTCCGTGATGTCTTCACCATGAACCCCCCCCCCCAACCCCATATCCATAATGACCATTTTCGTTTGTTTTTAAGTGTTTTCACGTTTGAATTTGAAAAACCCGGGACTCAAACACAAGAGTCAAACATAGCGGGGTGGTGGTGGTGGGGTGGTTGGGTGGAGGGGGTGGGGGGGTGGGAACAAGACAGATGCATTCCCCCGCCCCCCCCATCTAGACACAACCGAGTTAAAAAGACTTGACAGCATTTTCAAATTCCATTTTCCAGACTGTTTCCTCCCTCACCCCTCTCCCCCCCCCTCCTCCCCCTCCCCCCTCTCCCTCTCTCCCCCCCCACCCCTCTCCCCAACATCCTCATTGTGTCCTCTAAGTGTGTGTGTGTGTGTGTGTGCGCGTGTGTGTGCGTGTGTACATAGCAACAAACTCAACAAAGTGGGTAACCGGTGAGCCCCGAAGGAACGGGGGAACAGATTTTCCGGCGTTCCCACGGTGACGCGAGCCCGGCTACGGCCGAGCGAGCGTGGGATTACCACAGGGAATACACGGCAACAGGTTGACGCGGCAACACGCACACACACACACGCACGCGCACACACACACACGCGCACACACACACACACACACACACACACACACACACACACACACACACACAGCAGGAGACTTCTCTTCCTGCCTCGGTTTTTTTATTTGTTTACTTCCTGTTGTTGTTGTTCTGGTTGTTGTTGTTGTTGTCCGGTGGGTATCCGTAGCGCGTGACCCCGGCGGGTAT
>PIJE02001239.1:7500-12500 GCA_002895965.2 Coryphaenoides rupestris | reverse complement strand
TAATTAATTCCCTCCATGTATTGAGTGACGGTGTCAAAGCCCGACGGCTTAAAACACATAAATTCATCATCATGTGTTTGTTGTTGTATCCACCGCCTCACTTTATTACAACCGTACAGAAAGCTTTGATGCGTTTAAATTAGAACAGGTAATTTTAGCAAGCATGTATTTGTGGAGCAGAGATAACTTTAACCGGCGCTTAGAACTGAGGAGTGTGTGTGTGTGTGTGCGCATGTGTGTGTGTGTGTGTGTGTGTGCGTTTTAATTAAATCCAATTTTAGATTAATTTAAGCGACGCGGGGACACATGCAGAAGTTCGGACGCCGCGATGAAAGCGTTCGTAGTTTCTTTTCCCGAATGTTCCGTTTGTTTTTTTTCCCCCCGATTGCTGCTCCGTGATGGTTCCCAGGCGTGGTCTGTGGCGTCACGTCTTGAGCTACTGGTTAGCCACTGGTTAGCGGGGTCATTATTCTGCCGCCGTAAATGTGTTTACCCCTCGTCACGTTGCCCCCGTCAATGGCCACTAAAGTTAAGGCCTGTGGGGATGGTGCTGCACACAATCAACACACATACACACACACACACACACACACACACACATACAGAGACACACACACACACACACACACACACACACACACACACACACACACACACACACAAGGCAGCATAGCGATGATGTCGTCGACTCGTTTACCGTTTACAGCACCGCGAAGAAAAACCTCGTCGCCGACAGGATATGTTAACCGTTCGGGGCGAGAGACGGGCGTTCGCCGTGATAACAGCATTCAAGTGACGCACGCACACACACACACACACACACACACAGAACACACACAGAACACACACACACCCTGGCGAATGGGATTCCTTCCTCTTCTCAGAGCCCCCGAATTCCCAAACCCTCCCGCTCCTCCTCATCCTCATCCTCATCCTTGTCCCCCCCGGTGGTCGGCCTCTCGGCGGAATATGAAATCCTCGTCGGGGAAAACGGTTCGCTTCCCGCCGCGATTTGTGTTCATGACTTTATTGTTAACCGATGCGTCTTTGTAAAAAAAAAAGGAGGCAACGTTTTATAAGTGGACCAGAGATTAGAGCGAGGGAGAGAGAGAGAGAGGAGAGAGAGAGAGAGAGAGAGAGAGAGAGAGAGAGAGAGGGAATATAATTTGTGTTCACCCAATTGCAGCCTTTGAGCAATTTTCCCGGGGAGCCTCGCCGCTCGCTGCCCTGTGCCCGCCGCCACCATTTTTATTTATTTCTTCATTTTCTTTTTTTTGTGCGCGCCGCCGTGTGTCGCAATTGATGGCCTATTCATCTCATTTAATGTTGTTATTCTGCAGGAAGTGATGAAATTGCGTGCGTGAAAGGAAACAGATTACTGGCTGGTGGGCTGGTGGGCTGGTGGGCTGGTGGTGGTGGTGGTGGTGGTGGTGGTGGGTTGGTGGGCTGGTGGTGGTGGGCTGGTGGGTTGGTGGTGGTGGGGCGTTCACGGCAGACGCTGCGCAGACACAAAGAGGACACTTCTAGGAAGGACCCTAGAACAGTGGAGAGAGAATGCAAAAAGAGAGAGGGGGAGGGGGAGAGAGAGAGAGAGAGAGAGAGAGAGAGAGAGGAGGGAGAGAGAGAGAGAGAGAGGGAGAGAGAGAGAGAGAGAGAGAGAGGAGAGGAGAGAGAGAGAGAGGAGAGGAGAGAGGAGGAGAGAGGGGGGAGAGAGAGAGAGAGAGGGAGGAGAGAGGAGAGGGGGAGAGAGAGGGAGAGAGAGGGGAGAGAGGGAGAGGGGGGAGGAGAGGGGGGGAGAGAGAGAGAAGGAGGGAGAGAGAGAGAGGAGGAGGGAGAGGGGAGAGAGGAGAGAGAGGGGGAGAAGGAGGAGGAGAGAGGAAGGAGAGGAGAGGGGGAGAGAGAGAGGAGAAGGGAGAGAGGGGGAGAGAGAGAGAAGGAGAGAGGAGAGGAGAGGAGAGAGAGAGAGGAGGAGAGAAGAAGAGAGAGGGAGGGGGAGAGAGAAGGAGGAGAGAGAGAGAGGAGAGAGAGAGAGGAGTAGGAGAGAGGAGAGAGAGGAGGGGGAGAGGAGGAGAGAGAGAGAGGGAGGAGGGGAGAGAGAGGAGGGGAGGAGGGGGGGGAGGGGAGGGAGGAGAGGGAGGGAGAGGAGGGGGGTGGGGGTGGAGAGAGATACCGAGGCGAAAAGCGATGCCGCCCGCTGTTCCCCATTATTTCACTGCGAGCCGCACTCGAGCGTTTGACACCCAGACGACTTCTGACAAATCAGTTTAATCTCCCGTCACCGGAACGCTGCTCTCTGTGGGAGCGCCGCGCACACGGAGACACGGAGACGACGACGACGACGACGACTCCTCTTACAGTTTAAAGAAAAACGTTTTTCCGATTTTTTACTGCTTATGCCCGCGTGCAGTAGTACGCCACACACACACACACACACACACACACACACACACGCGCACACACACACACACCCAGTAGCTCTTTGTAAAGATCCACGTCCTTTTTTTTCTTTCTTCTGTCATTTTTCTTTTGGAATGGAGGGTTGTGGCGGGCAGGAGGAGGAGGTGCAGGAGGAGGAGGTGGAGGTGGAGGAGGAGGTGGAGGCGGAGTCGAGTAATCGCGCCGCTGACACCCGCTTTTATTTGACAACACGGAAATGCGCGATAGGGGTTACATGGAGCGCCGTCGCGGGGCGGAGTACGGAATACGCTTCGGATCCTGTTAATTTACCGCGTTATACGGAAACCCCCTCGGCCCCCCCGCCCCCCCTGTTCAGTTAAAAACGTACGTCTACTTACGTGCAACATCTATGAATGAACAAAAGTCTTTAACGTAACGCCGTCATTTCCACTTCCATCATCATCGTTCTCGCGAGCGCTTTCGACAGCCGCGGTAAAAGTTTGAGGTTTAAAGAGTTTGAAGAGTTGTTGTCTCCGTCGAATGGAAAACGGCGGCAAGAGTGACTCTCTAATTGGAGGTCTGAGGGGCGTCGACAGCAGCAGCGCCGACGAGGGAGATATGCAGCCCGCCTCCACCTCCTCCACCACCTCCTCCACCTGCTCCTCCTCCTCCACCTCCTCCACCTCCTGCCTCCTCCTCCTCCTCCTCCACCTCCTCCTCTTCCTCCACCACCTCCTCTACCTCCTCCTCCTCCTCCTCTCCTCCTCCACCTCCTCCACCTCCACCTCTCCTCCCTCCTCCACCTCCTCCCTCCTCCTCCCTCCCACCTCCTCCTCCCTCCTCCTCCTCCACCACCTCCTCCACCTGCTCCTCCACCTCCTCCTCCTCCTCCTCCTCCTCCTCCTCCTCCTCCTCCTCCACCTCCACCTGCTCCTCCACCACCTCCACCTCCTCCTCAGCCATTTCTTATTCTGATGAATGGTTGGTTAGATGGATGTCTGGATGAATGGATGAATGGATAAATGGATGGATGAAGGTCGGAAGGTCGGTTGCTTGGTCGGTTGCTTGAATGGTGGTTGGTTGGCCCGGTTTGGTTGGTTGGTTGGATAAATGGATGTTTCGGTGGTTGGCGAGGTCATTGTATGACCTCGAGTTGTCGTATCGTTCTGCTCCTCCTCATGCGTAGCTAGGATTGTATTTCAACACCTCGATCCTCTCTTCACGACCCCGACGAGCCCTGCGATACATCGAGTGAGAAATATATTAGAACTCATGCAGGAGCTGCTAAACAGTTGTGTAAATCGCGGCGCTGTCACCGTCACCGTCCCCCGTGAGAACGGCGCCGACAAAAACACGACTTTTCTCGCTATAGGCGGAGACCACTCACTCCATCTGTACTCCGCCAAGACCGCCAAGGTTCTTCTCCTCAAAAGACACACTTCACTTCAAGAGACGGCGGGTTGTTAGCTTGGCAGCTCGCTTCTGGCATCACACACACACACACACACACACACACACACACACACACACACAAAGATGTGGGGACCCCTCTTTTGGGGGTGGGGGGTTGGGGCGTGTGTGCATATGTTTCTAACCGCAAATACGAAACACACTTTTATCCGGTGGGGCGGGCGTTCCTCAAAGCGTCCGATCGTCGCGCCGCCCTCATGAATCCAAAGCGCGATAATCACGGATCAATCGGGAATTAACGACAATCACAGAAGCGTTTGCGTTACGTTCTCCGTGGGGGGGGGGGGGGGGGGGGCGATGTTTCCGAAGAGCGGTAATTGACAGACTCAACGCGGACGCCGGCACACAAAGAGACGCCGTCGGCCACACGTTGCGAGTCAGGCTGCGTTGTGGGCGGGGAAACGCACACGAGTTTAACGCTTCAACGCTTATTATTGTGTTTTATTGACCCCGTCGTCGTTTTGAGTTTTTTTTTTATTTTTTTTAACGAACGCAACAACAACAACAACAACAACAACAACGCAACGACAGAACTCGCGGGTTTCCCGTTTCAAGCGGCTCGTGAACCCCCGTCGTATAAATCATTCGCCCGTTAATTGCAAAGGTTACGGCTTTACAGCGTCGCCACAAGACGGATCTGGCAATCAAAGTCGTATAATTGGAAGGGCTTCTATTTAATGACGTTAGCATGGATTGAGAATCAGCGCTCAGGTAAACAACGTTTCATTGTCTTCGCGTTGTCCTCCAGACTCTCTGCGCGCGTTCGTCGCTTTTGCGCTTTGTTCTCTTTGTTAGTTTCCCTCGGAGAGAAAAAATAACGCTTTTCTGTTTGTCTTCGGGGAAAACAATTCCGTTAAATAACTCACGTGGTATAACTCCGTCCACGCCACGGCTGCCGCTTCCGTCTGTGTTTTCCCCTCCCGGCGAACGACGTCCGCGAGGTCACCGCGCGTCCGACGACAAAACCCGGCGGCGGACGTTCCGTTACACGTCTCCGCGCCCGTGACCCGCCGAGAAGAAGAAGAGCGAAAGGAAAACACATTTACATAATGGCCTGCGGGAGAGAGCCAACCCGCTCGCCGTGGCAATCACAGCGAGCCGGCTTCCACCGGGTAATGGAACATTATGTCTTA
>PIJE02001238.1:144107-154957 GCA_002895965.2 Coryphaenoides rupestris | reverse complement strand
AGGATGAGAGAGATGGAGAGAGAGAGGGAGAGAGAGGGAGAGAGGGAAAAAGAGACGGCGAGAGAATGGATAATAGATGGGGGTGATTTGTCGAGTGCTTGGGAGGCAGACGGCGGATTCTGCGACGATTAATTCCGCCTTCATTTCGCCGTCGACGACGACAACGCCGCTCCGCCACAACAGCGCGGGAGATCAAGGACCTCCATTTTGAACACATCGCCACGGCGACAACAATGTATGGTGATGTCATCGGTGACATTGTGTGTCACCCGCTCACGCACGTTTTTTCTCATCGCAAACTTAAAAACACATTACTTCTCACTTAGAAGTAATACAGTGCAACACGTTTATATTTTTGGAAAACTGCTAAATGGTTATATTGTACGGATGTCCGGTCCGACCCGTCCCCATAACCTCCTCCGTCATCTCACGTTGTGCAGATAAGGCGGCACAGGTGTGATAGCATGGAGAGATTAATTGATGGGCGCATTGATCCGTTACAAAGGCATTGCCAATAAGCTGGTCCGAAAAAACTAATCACATATTTCACTCCCGCACGCGCCAGGGGGGGGAGGGGAGGGGGGGGTAATTACATTTCGATCGGTTAAACGTTAAACCAACACCGACCGAAAACATTTATCGCATTATCTCGCGTTATCGCCAGGGCTGGGCCGGGCTGGGGGCTTTTCAACGTGCCGGGGGAATTTGAAGGTTTTTGGGGGTTTGAAAACTGTACACACTTTGAGATATCTGTGTGTATATACGCAGAGGAAGTATGTACGACGCTGTATTGTTTGCGTGTACTTTTGGCCACACGTTGACCGTTAAAAGCCAAGCGGGGTCAAAGTGTCTGTCGAGCTGGAATCGTAAGAGAGATGCCGCGGGGCGATAAAATGTTGTTCTGCTCTGAGAGAATGGTTTATCACTCCTCGGAGAGAAAAGTTTAATAAAGTAGTAAAGAGGATGTACTCTGGCTAAGACATATCCTCCCGCCTCCTCCCCCCCCGATGGGAGTTCAGTGTTTTGTTCATAAATTATTCAACTGTGAAAGAACACAACAAGACTACAACTTGGCCTTTAATGTGGCGACACAAACATTTAGACCCGCAGGCGTAGCGCCACAATATTACACCTGTGTCCATGTACACAAAATACTTTATATATACACTAATATACTTTATCGGATTATTATGAGCGTGACTATTATTTCGTGTGTTTGTACACGCATGCATGCTGCAGAGTAAAGAAATGCTTAATGAGGACGTGTCCTTGACTGCTCTCGTGGGATCTCAGAACTACACGTTCACAAGCACGTTGTACGAATGTCTCAATGATGATTCGCTCGTCGACGGGGCTTTTTATCCCCCTAATTATGCATTCACACACACATCACGCTTACGAGATAACGGGAGATTATGATATTTAGAAAACTAATCAGAGTAAAAGTCGTGAAAGAAAATGGGTCATGTGTCCAGCGGAGAAAGACGTTCGCTCTCGCTTATCGCTAACGCCTAGGCACTCGGAGAGGAAGAAGAAGAAGAAGAAGAGAGACGCGAGAGGAATACCGTCGGTCGGTCGGTGCGATTATAAACTTTACCGTTGTACTCGTGACAAACATGTGCAATATGCACGTGGCGAATAAAAACCATCAGATGCCGCGCTGTGAATCGGAAAACGATTTCCGCTCACGCCGTGTCACGACGACGCCCGCTCAGCGTTCGGTTCAAATAAGTTAAATTCCAATTTCCCCCCCCGACACGACCGCGCATTTGGTCATCGTTTTTGGCAGGGCCCGGGCAAACATGCTAATTAGCTTAGCAGCGCCGCCGCCGCCGCAAAACCATGACTGATGGGTAGAGGGGTACGGGGGGGGTGGAGTGGGGGTGTTGTTGGGGGGGGGGTTGTGTATGTTTGTTTTTCATATTAGCATTTTTTGGTGCGCGCCAAACATCGGGACTAGCTGGTGGCGACGTTTCACGGTTCTCGCAGAGAGGCTGCTTGCCAAAATGGCAGCTACGGGCTTTTCTGGCAGAGGCTGCAGCCACGCAAATGTGTTACTCTGTGTGGAGAGGGGAAGGGTGCACTCACCACCACCACGCACCAACCCCCACCACAGCTCCATTCCACCACCAACACCACCAGCTCCTCCTCCACCACCACCATCCCAGCAGCTATTATGCATGTTGCCCTTTTTCATTTTTCACAGCCACCGCGATAAAAACGGCTAATGAGGTAGAAAATAAAAAAAGCGAAGGGACGAGGGTAGAGATTAGAGCCGCCGAAATTTAAAAAAAAATTGTGTGGTGTGGTGTGTGCCTGGTGTGTGTGTGTGTGTGTGGTGGTGTGCCTTGTAATGTGTGTGTGTGTGTGTGTGCGTGTGTGTGTGTGTGTGTGTGTGTGTGTGTGTGTGTGTGTGTGTGTGTGTGTGTGTGCCTGTGTGTGTGTGTGTGCACGTGTGTGGTTTCCAGGCCGCGGGATATCTCTTTGTCTGTCGGCCAAGCGTGCTGTTCGGCGTCGAAGCAGGGTGGGTCGCGCACACACCGCGGTATCCTTGGCCCCGCCCCCCCGCACCTCCTCCTTCTCCTCCCAGCTCCCCCAGCCCCCCCCCCCCCCCCTCCTCTTCCTCCACCGCAAACTCATTATGTTGCTTTTCCTTTTTTCTCCCGTGAGGGGGGGGGGGGGGGGGGGGGTGAGGTAATACGGGCGCCTGCCAAATCATCGGCGGCACCATTACTCATCGCCGCCGCGGCTTGTCTCCCGGCTAGCACGGGCGCGCGCGGCGGCTAATGCAGATTACCGCGATGTATGCAGGGTATTTTGTTCGCGCGCGGGGGGGTTTGGCGGCAGGAAAAAGGGGGGGGGGGGGTGGGGGGGATCGCGGCGCTGCCTCGTCGCATCGCTAGCTAGCTAGAGAGCCCCGCTACATCTTTCCCTGCCCCGACGAACCGCCCAACCGTGTAGATCCTGCAGAGCCCAAGACCCCTACCCCTCGGTACCGTCCGTACGCACACCCTCCTTCCCCCCTCTAATCAGATTCCAGAAACTGGAGATATCTATTGCACATTCCATTATAGATGGGGGTGGGGCGAGGGGGGGGGGCGGGGGCAGGGAGTGGGGAGAGGGTGGGGAGAGATGGGAGGGGGGGGAGCCCCCCCCCAAAAAAACCAAAATCACGGTGAACTGTCGTTTGGTTAAGCGACTTAACCCCGGCTTCCACTTTTTTTGGCGGGGCGAAGGTTCGGGTGGAGTTGGCGGTGTCTGGCAGACCTTTTACAACTCACTTCACTCCCTCAACTTTGAAAGGGTTCAAAACTTTTCTTGCGTCTTATTCTTGGTCTTTGGGTTTGGGGGGGGGGGCGTGGGCGGGGGGATTTTGTGTTAGAGGAGGAGGAGGAGGTGTGGAGGAGGTGGAGGAGGTGGAGGACTTCATAAAACCAAACGGGCATGGACGCAGACACCTGCTGAGCTGTGATTGGTCCTGCCCCGGGGACCTCGGTCGGCTCGGCGGCGGTGGCAGTGGTGGATGGCTTGACAGGTGTCGCTGTCTAGTCATCACGCAGCCATCATCATTCGTCTGGCGGTGACTCTTGCTGCCTGCTGCTGACTGCTTGCTCGCTGCTGATCTCTGGCTCCGTCACTCTGTCGGAGGCCCCGCGGTGGAGAGGGTCTGCGGAACACACCCAGACACGCAGAACTGGTGTTGAGGAGGTGCTGGTGCTGGTGCTGTTGGTGTTGTATGTTGTGGTGGGAGTTACAAACGGCACTCAGACTCATTCGCATGCAAATCGCCCCCCCCCACCTCCCACCCCCCAAATGGAAATGTTCCCGTTTTCTACATTCGTTCGCTTAATATTTTATGGCACTTACTGTTTTACACGACCCCTTGCTTCGCATGGGGGACAGGACAAATCCTCCCTTTGGGCACGTATAGATGTATTTTATTATATTTGGGAATTAAAAAGAACATTTTTTGGAAAATGCATCAATTTTTAAGATTCAATTCTGACAAACACTAGGCTCCCCCGATAGAACCAAACCAGAGGTGGAAGGCATATTATATCAATGCCACGAGTATATAATACATGCACTGTATATCTAAACGGTTTTAACTGACGTTGACAAATGGTAAGAATGTGTCTCCGAGTCGCCGAGGCGGTTCGTTTGTTTGCGCAAACGTGCTTCGCTGTTTGCAGACCACCGAGTTCATCGCGTGTGAACATCGGAAATAAAAGTCGGAGATAAACGGCGAAACGTGTCACCGCGGTGATCAGTGGCGACTCTGCGGTATTCGTCAAGTCGGAGTTGAGTTATTTTTGACGGAAGAGCAGACGACAGCTCCGCATTATTTAAACGCGTGTCTAAGAAATCCCTGAGAATAAAAAAAAACGGACTCCCCCACCCACACACACACACACACACACACACATTTCACCCAATGTTTTATTCGTCCTGCCAATCATCCCTCCGCCGTTGGATAAATAGACCATTCATCACCACGGCGTCGGGGTCTCGCGGCCTGACTGGCTGAGCGATCTGTCCGTCACACGGAGCCACCGCCCGCCCCCCCCGGCCCCATCCATCATCTCTATCTCTCTCTCTGTTCGATGCAGACGTCTACTGCGAGGCCTCTCTTTTGTGGGGGAGAAGCTCGTTTCTGAGGACGCCATTTAGGTAGGGGGGGGGGGTGCGACGGATTCGGAGCTACGGCGCTCAATACGACGACTTCACAGAGAGAGGAGTTTTTGTGTGTTTGGTTTTTTTGTCTGCAAATTACCCGTAGGATTTCGACACGGAATTCACCAGTTGCAGTTTTTTTGTGTTTTTTTTTATTTTTTATGATTATGTGGTGTCATTAGCGAGTACTTTTAATGACTTTGCTGAGTGTGTTTCTAATTAGGTTTTCATTAGCACTTGTAAACCACACAGGTCCTTAAACGATAGCTGCTCAGGCAGACGCATGCATGGATTGCCACTCTCGCGTTCCGGAGGAGGGGAAAATTTGCGGCTTTGTGCGAGGAGCCAAACTAATCTGACGCTATTATTCTGATGAACCACGACGTGAGGCTTGTACGCACGAGCGGTCCAACACACACCGAGTGTGTCTGTGTGTATGTGTGTGTGTGTGTGTGTGTGTGTTTGTGTGTCTCTCACACACACATTAATGCAACAGTTATGGGGCATGTTAAACTGCTGTGATTACCCTTGGTCACTTAGTGTGTCGTTTTTTCCTTTTGTTTGCTAACGGGCGGCGTTCTTATGACATTCCCCTGTGTGACTCCCGTACTTTATTCTCTGCTTTGTTTTGTCGACTTCATATTGTGCACTAAATCACTCAAACAATACACCAAGAGATACAAAGCGTTTTTTTCAAATGCTCACTTTGTCGTCTGCCGCGAATAAACACGACCCGGCGACGCACTGAGAACGAGCCGTCGCCCTCAAACTGACAAATGCAATCGTTTTTTTCGCTGTGACGCGTTCGCCATTTAACGCGTTTGTCCTTCCCCTGTTGTTTTCCTCCCACCAGGTAAGGAGCGCGGCACGGTGACGGACGCAGACGACCTCTTCAAGGACGACCAGGACACCATAAGGACACACACACATCACTATCCCCCACACACACACACACACACACACGCGCGCGCTCGCTTACGTGAATCCACTTGAACCCAAAACGACGAGAAGCACTCCCATTAGCATTAGAGGGGAACCGACGTGCTCGGCCATTTTGTAATCGAAGAGAGTACTGCGTCACGTGATGCGGTACGCCTCTCATCATATTAGCGCGAGTGTGACGGCAACCATCCATTCAACATACTCTGAAAAGCAGACATTTCATTCTACACCCAAAGACACCCACGGACACACCAGTGCGGGGAGTATATACATTAGCATAGCCTAGCGTAGCGTAGCCTAGCGTAGCATTAGCTTGATAGCGGTTGTTGGAGCTAGGTTCACTTCCTTCCGCTGCACATTGCTATCCAGGTTAAGTTCAAGAATTTATATTCATATTAAATTGATGAATATCTTGACACTTTGAAATGCCACTCGAACTGTAAAATAGGCACGGACAAAATGGCAAGATCCACCACCACCACCTCCACCACCACCACCTCCAGCTCCACCACCACCACCACCACACACACGCGGCCCCACCGCTGCGTCTTTGCCGTTGTTGCATTATTAAACGTATGTATAAACCTTATTAGCATACAAAGCAGGGGAACAGTGGGAACAGCGCGGTGGATATCATGCATATTTATCGCGTGGTGGGGTCGGTACACACGCAGGCGCTAGCTAGCTCCGTAACCACCACCGGCTGACACACACACACACACACACACACACACACACACACACACACACACACACACACCACACACACGGTTTGCGCTGCAAGAGACCCACAAAAAAAAAGGTTTTATAAATATGTGACGGCTGTCGTTTCCACATCCGTTATTAGCGGACGGCGCTCTCTTGGGTGGGACAAAAATATACATCCAGGTTTTTGTCAAAGTGTGCTAGCGATGCCTGGTGTACACCGGCTAGCCTATAGCCGTCGTGGTGTATCGCGTATAACAGCTGAATTAAGTCTTCTTGAGGCACTTTTAGTGGAGTTTTGGTGCTTGGAGCGTCTCCCCTGCACAGTTTATAGGGCGGTGCAGGTTTATTTTTTTTTTACAAGGCTACACGTAGCGTTGTACTCCGGGATACGACCGCGCATTAATAATGCACGACGCGGCGGATACGAGGAGAACGGTAGAAAGAGACGAGGAAGCGGAGAACAGAGTGTATTACCTGCCTCCCGCGTCATCGGGAAATCAACCATTTTGTCTTGACTCCGGTTCTTCCCTCGCACAGAGGTTCCCACGTCCCTCCGGGGGGAGTTGACTTTAAACAAAGCTATTGTGTCTCTCTCCTCTCTCCTCTCTCCTTCATCTCCCCTCCTCTCTCCTCCTCCTCCTCCTCCTCCTCCTCCTCCTCTCCTCCTCCCTCCTATGCAGTATTTTCCTCCCCTCCGGTTTCGTCCGCGATGTAAATCCTGCACTCTGTAATTCTGCCTTTGTCTCCTCTTCCTTTCTCCCTTCTTTCCTTTCTCTCCTTCCTGTCCTCCCTCATTCCCCCATTCCCTCCTTCCTTTCTCTATCTCGCTCTCTTTTTCTCCCTCCCTCCCTCTTTTCCTTCCTTCCTTCCTTCCTTCTTTCCCCCTTCCTTCCTTCGTTCCCCCTTCCTTCCTCTCTCTCTCTCTATATCTCTCCCTCTCTTTTCAATCCTTCTCTCTCCTCCCTCGCTCTCCCTCCTTCCCACCTTCCTGCAGCCTGTCTCCCCTCCCTCCGGACCATTTGCCGATGTGTTCTATGGCTTTTTATTCCTACGTGATGGCAGAACGTGGTTCATGTAGGACTATAAGCCACTAAACACGGGGCGAGAGTTCAGCCGCCTGCACACCGGAGATCCCCCCACCCCCCCCCACCCCAACGGTCACGTGCACACACACCAGCCCCTCACGTGCACCAGCATCAGGGCCGGGGTGTGCACATTAGCAGGCAGCAGCAGCAGCAGCAGCAGCAGCATCACCATCATCACGGATCTCGACGGAGCTTATTATTGTTATTACGACGACGTCTGGCCTGTGTGATTATTCGACGCGGGCGTTAGCACTGGGTTACGTTTATTTTCCCATTAGGGGAGCGTGAGAGAGGTGAGGTGAGCAACGTATTCCGATGTTATGCTAATTCGCCGAGCACGCCGTTAAACACAAAAAACCACCGATGCACTCAGTTTTTGGTTGTGCTGGTGGTGGTTTGCTAACACGCCCGCTCGATATGTACCCACACACACACACACACACACACATCTCCCATACACTGTACCGCTATACTCCTCTGTTTATTCTGCCCAAAATTCAAATGAGGCCCCTAGGGTCCCCAAAAATGCGTGCGGCTCCAGAACTGCGTATAATGATGTATTTTTTTCGATGTGATTTTTCAATATTAATGTCTTGTGGGGGAAAGAAAACCGTATTAAAGTCAAACTGATGCAAGCCACCCCCTTGTTCGGTTGAATTATTTGTCTGTGTTTTAATCAATCATATTTCCGCATTCGCACTGAAATATACCCTGACACCCTACTGAGAGACACAGGAGTGTTAGCGGATGGTACTCAGCACATATGACGTATTGCATATGACACGCGGTGAACAATAGTAAACGTTAAATCCGACCCCACGTCGTGAAAGTTCTCAAAGGCCGCCCTTGTGGATGTCAATAAATTCCACAACGAGAGGTGAGAACGGGTGAGCGAGTGTCTTTGGACGAGCGTCCAAACGTACTTTTCAAGAAGTTCTTCTCTCTTCAAGTACATTCCTTCCTTCACAGAGATGGAAGGGCTTCTAAAGAGGGAATAGCAGAGTAGTGGGGGTGGAGGTGGTGGTGGAGGTGGAGGTGGAGGGATTCTCTCAGACAAGAGAGTCTCATCACAGAGGATTCGATCCACGGGAGAACGACAAGGGGAGGAGGGGGAGGGGGGGGGGGGGGGGGGCAAGCTCCCCGGTTTGCAAAGGTGCAGGGGAAATATGTGCGCCGCCGACTACCACAGACTAACCCCCGGGATCTCAAGGAATGAGGAGTGAATAAATTGAACGGGTCTATTCCGTAACACACACACCCCTCCTCCCCACACACACCACCACCACCTCCTCCTCCTCCTCTATCTCCTCCTCCTCCACCACCCTGGGGCGGGCACATGACGGGGTGGGGGAAGTAGGAAGTGGTGGAGTATCTCGAGCGCTGCCTTCCGTCTGTCACCCAAGGGTGGGGCGAGCTTTCTCTCTTTCTTCTCTCTCTCTCTGTTTCCTCTGCGTTCTTCTCCAAGTCATTGTTGACGAAAAAACAACTTGGTGTGTCCATGCACATGTGTGCCTGCGCTGCTGTGTGTGTGTGTTGTTGTTGTGTGTGCAAAGTTGAGAAAATATAAAAGCAGAATGCTCATCCACCGTCTCAATGTACAATCGGTAAGACAAGAAGACTCAACTCATTCGCGTCCAGAGCCCAACCATCACAACACCAGGGGCTCGGTCTGTGGCGTTCACTACCAGGGGACGACCATTGTTGTGGTGATGTGTGTGTGTGTGTGTGTGTGTGTGTGTGTGTGTAAATATATAAATATATATACAGTATATCTTTCTTGTGTGGACTGTATCTATGGCCCTGCAGCAGCATCCACCACCACACCACACTTTGATTCTCCCCCCGTAAATAAAGAAATGCTCTTTCTTTGCCCCGTCTGCGTGTGTTAGTTTCATTTGTTCTCCTCGTCGTCGTAGTAACATCAGCGCTGTTCCATCAATTATGCATGCTGCGCCCGTTCCACCTGCAGGCATCCCTCCCTCTCGCGATGTTCCCCGGGTACCAAACTTACAATGCCGTTCTGTGTGTGTGTGTTGTGTGTGAGTGCTACACCCTCTCGCATTATATGTACACACACACACGCACAAAATACCACACACACACATGGACGCACACGCACTACACATGTATGAATGTATGCGCATCGCCAATGCCTTACAAGCACTACCCTTGAACGGGAATACATCCGTAACACTTACACGGGTGGCTGTTAATGACATTTAATGCCTAGTGATAGTGTTAATTTATTCATGTTAATGAATAAAAAACCGCATCTGATAAGCACAGCTTATCGGCTTAATGGCCGCTTTTTATAAATGATATACAGGCCCGTGGTAATGACTTTCCCCGACGATTTGTGTAGAAATAAAAAAAAGCACTCGGTTGGCGGTGTGCTTCTCATGGACCAACAAGTCATCGTCCAATTAAGGGCCCGTCCAATCAAGGAGCTCAGCCAATCAATGAAGCTCTGTCAATCAAGGTTTGTGATATCATCAACGTGAGCCCTGCTGTCAGCCACCTCACTCAACTAGCTGACGTGTGACGACGTCTCCTCATCGGTGACTGAGGTATGACTGGAATTCCAAGGATTACAACCGAAAAGATGTTTAGAGTTCACGTTGTTAAACGGAGTCAAGAAGTATCAATTGTGAAATGAAAGAAGAGACCCAGTGGGAAATGTGCAGCAAACAACACAATGATCAATATTGAAGGGAAGAATCAGAACAACCACTTTCCTCTCACTAAATGCACCACTCACACTTTCTGATGTGTTTCGCACACAACTCGATCCGAGCGACATACAGTATAAAACAGGCTTCAAACCACAGCAACTACTAGCAACGTTTGACGTTTGACAAAACCCACACCAATCGCACACAACATCGTAAACAGTGTAGTCATGAAGTCATGAAGGTAGCATGAAGCAGAAACAACCACATATTATTATTATTATTATTATTATTATTATTATTATTACGGTTGCACGGTGTTGCGGGCGCTTTGAAAATGGGTGTTGACAATCTGCGTTGTTGGCATTCACACAACGATGAATGATTCATTAAAATGTATTGAGATCTGCACCGAGAAGCCTAAAGCCGAGCGCTAACACAATACTCTCCACCCCGCCGGGATTAACCGCCAACGGAGCAGAGCTTGATTGTTATTGGACAGTCGGTCGCTTCACAAAGTAGATTCCAAGGGCATTTCACTTCATACTTCATACTTTGATTTGTTGGCCGGGCTCTTGCACACAGACACACACACACACGCACGCACGCACACACACACACACACACACAGACACACATGTGCGCCGCGCAAACACACACACACACACACACAAACACACTCCAGCTGGGCGTAGTCTGGGGGAAATCACACTTTTTTTTTCCTGATGTAACGAGAAGAAATCAGCCGCGTAGCCCGGGGCGGACCACACAA
>PIJE02001238.1:91607-139107 GCA_002895965.2 Coryphaenoides rupestris | reverse complement strand
TAATGTTATTAATGTATCATTAGGATGATCAAATGTAGAAAACCAGTTATCGAGACAGTCATATAAAATTCTAGCATATAATGTCAATGTGCACACTACTGCTAAGCGACTGGTGATTGTTTTCAATCGCTGGTAAAAAAGAGATTTCGAGTTTAAAATTCGAGTTTAAGTCTTCAACAGACAATCTTCTCATAGCATGTATAAAGCTAATGCCAAATGAAGTAGCCTATATTTAAACCATGAACAACAACTGCATGTTTTGTCTTTCTCTGAATGCCTTTTTTTTTAATTGCCTCTCAAAGTTATTTCTCTAAATCCAAATTGTTGATGTGTTAATGTGTATCTGTCACCAATATGATTCCATATGTGTTGAGAGTTCATATAACCAATTATAGGCCTTTAGCGTTGATTGCGTTGAATACTGAGCGTATTCCGCCATCTGGTGGTCAATTAGAGGAACTGTTTCCCCACCAAATGACTTGTTATTGTTTTATCAGGTACGTGTTTTTTTTAAATATTATAATATATATATATATATATATAGACGGGAAAATTACAAGATAATAACGAAGCGTAAACCATGGCTTCTTTAAATTTTGTTATCAAGCCAACTGACTTTTAATTCATTACACTAAAAGGCCACCAAAAAAACACACAAGCTACAAGGGCTTTTATTTGTATTTTATTTTATTCATTTATTTTAATTGACCTAATTATACATTTTATTTCGTTTTTTCGGGGGGGGAGCACGGTAAATAATTAACTCACTTGTAGTTCATACTCCAACACAGTGGGTGGCGGTAGTGCGCCTGAAGCTCGGGTGTCTCCCTCCTGATAAACGAAGAAGCCCCGGATGCGTCTTGTGGCGTCCTGCTGCTGTACGTGTGTTGTTGTCAACACATGAGTCACAAGTCTGAGTATTCCAACATTATTAAACGTACGTGTGTTGCGTCTCGGTCGGACTGTTATAGTGTCACGCTGCTACTTTGTGTGTCACTTTTCTTGACAAAAAGTGTGTGTGTGTCGTGTTGTTTTACTGCAATGGTTGACAACTGGGTTGGACAATCAGCTGTGTTCACATGGTCTTGTTTTGGCTCCTGTACTCTCTGCTAAGTCTGTGGTATTGACCCTAATGGTGTTGTCATCTCTCTCTCTCTCTCTCGCTCTCTGTCCATGTAACTCTCTCAGAGGGTCCCCAGTGTGTTCAAAGGAGCCATAGAGCCTCATCCATCACACCAGGAGGTGATCATCCTCATCATCATCAAACCAAAACCAGCTTCCCTCCCCCCCCTGTGCTGTGGAGAGTCCGCCCATCGATGGCTGTCAACACGGACAAGCCGATGAACGCCATAGGCAGAAGCTCAGGAGGTAAGAGCGGTGGTCTGGCAACAACGGGAAGGTTGCCGGTTCGATCCCCGTGCTCCTCCTCCTAGCTAAGTGTGGAGGTGTCCCTGAGCAAGACGCCACCTAACCCTAACTGCTCCTGACGTGTTGGTTGTTACCTTGCATGGTTGACACCGCCGTCGGTGTATGAATGGGTGAATGTGAGGCAATACTGTGAAGCACTTTGGATAAAAGCGATATATATACAATCCATTTATTACAGAGCATCAGCTCCCCCTCTCCTCCCTGCGTCTCCTGGTGCCTCCTCTCCGCCTGATGTCGGCGTGCATGTGGCGTGTCGCCCACCGGCGCAGCGTTCTGCAGTACGGACAGCTGGCCGAGTTCATCGCCATGGTGACAGAGACGGTCCCGGAGCTGCTGGCGCCCAAGCAGACGGCCGAGCTCATGCTGGGCTTGCGGGCCAGGGTCGGTCCCTTTAAACACCTTCATGTGGTCATAAATCTAGCAATCGTCGCTTCCAAGTAACCTGAAAATGCATAAAACAATCGTTTAAAAAGTCCAGTGTTGCATACTGGATTACCTTGCCATGCTAAACATGCGTGATGGTTTAAAGGGACCATACTAAACATGTCATGCATCATGGTTTAAAGGGACCATACTAAACTTGTCATGCATCATGGTTTAAAGGGACCATACTAAACATGTCATGCATCATGGTTTAAAGGGACCATACTAAACATGCATCATGGTTAAGATGTCATGCATCATGGTTTAAAGGGACCATACTAAACATGCATCATGGTTTAAAGGGACCATACTAAACATGCATCATGGTTTAAAGGGACCATACTAAACATGCATCATGGTTTAAAGGGACCGTACTAAACATGCATCATAGTGTACAGGTACCATACTAAACATGCATCATGGTTCAAAGGGGCCGTGCGTTTGGTTGACTAGCTTGTGTTTTTCCAGCTCATCCTGGAGCTGTTTCAGTCGGAGGAGAAGGTGGACAGTGAAGCCATCCAGGAGCACCTAAAGCATATCCAGCTGTTGGCGACAACGAAGGAGATGCAAGGAGACGTATGCATGAGAAATTAATCTGTAAAATGAATAATTATTATGTTGTGAACCCATTAAATGATTTCTATTACTGCATAGTCTGCAGGTTGGTGTTAGTGTTTGCTTTTTTGTTTTGTTTGGATTTTACACGGTGATCTGCTTTGTGGATATTTCATTGTACCTACTTTAGAAGGATGCAGCGAATGTGTATGTATGTCTGTTCAATCCGTTGTTTTTTTGTTTTGTTTTTAGTAATTCTCTGGGCTCCTTTTTGCAGCTGCAAGACGGAGAGCTCGGCCTTTGCAAGATGGCGTTTGTGGAGCTGGTCCAAACGTTCACTGAGGAAAAGTCTCACGGAAAAAAGGAGGTGTTTTTCAAGGTGAGGGACGATATGTCTTCTAAAGATTTTTGATTTGTCGGGACCATAAAAATATTAAATATAGGTAGGGTGCTGCATAACCTTCCAACCATAATTATAAATTATTGATCAGATCGTTGGGGTGTCCTCTCCCTTGATCTAAATGGATCAATACTCATTCCATCCCGTCCTATTTTCCCGTCCTTTTCCCGCAGAATGTATTCCCGCAACACTATGGACTACGCTTCGACACGACCCTGCAGATCCTGGTGTGGGAGTTCCTCTCCCGGCTGGAAGAGCTTCTCCCCGTCTCCAGTTTTGTTGAGGTAGGTGTGAGGCCGATGGTGGTGTCTTAACACGATCAAACCCCCCCACCCCCGCTGACTCATCTGGAAACGTCTCTATCTCTTGGTTTCAGGTGGCCTCCAATTCTGACCTCGATTCACTCGACCCCAAACTGGAGGATTTTGGATCAGATGCCGAAGATTTACGAAAGCTTCTCCAGCACTCGCCCAAAGGCTTCCCCAAGTCAGAGAGATGTACGCTTTTGTTCCTGGTGTTTCGTTTCAAAATCTTAGTTCGTTTTTTGTTAATGGGGCCCTATTATACCAGCAGGTATGAGCGTGATTAGCCATTAGCAATCTCAAAATTGTCACAAGATTAAAATTGTCATTGTGACAAAGTGAAACATAAGTGAGAGTGTCGGCCTAAACGTACAGTATGCTGACCAGCAGATCGGACAACCGGCCTGTCCACTGTGGACCGAACCAACTGGGAAACTGATCTAGTCAGCATACGTCTAGGCGGACACTCTCACTTGGATCCTAGCCTCTGGACGACTAACTAGCTATAACCAACGGGCTTTTCCCTCCAGCAGACCGCTTACCCTTCAGGTCTGCTGCCCTAGTTCTGCCCTCGTCGTTGGTGTCACCGATGGCTCAGACGGCGGAGGACGGAGCTCCCAGGGTCCGAGCCAAATCGGTCAAAGTCATTGGCGAGGAGGAGGGCTGTGACAGCGAGCCGGCCATCCCTGGGCAACACGGTGAGGGGGGGAGGGGGGGGGTTTTGCCGACATTGTGTATTTCAATAAAACCGCCTCTTATTGGGGAAGATTCACGGCAGTATCCTGAATGTTTCCCATTAGCCTGAATCTGAATCTAGCCACAGCTTTTCCTCGTTTAGGGCCCGGAAGTCCTTATAAGGCTTGGTGGGGGGGGGCTGAAAGGTGCCTCCCTTCAATTACCTGTGCCTCCCTGCCGTTTGCCACAATATGAACACGACACTACCTCCTGTCCGCAGGCGAGCCCGCTGTCCGGGTGAAACCGAGCACTGCCGATGCCACAGAGGACGATGATGGGCTGACCGACGATGACGATGGCGACGAGGGCAGCGAGAGCGACGGCGAGAGTGAGGGCGACGGCCCCTCCTCCTCGCCGCGCTCGTCGTTGGCTGCGGACGGCAGCAGCAGCCGGACCCACTGCTGCCCGCAGTGCGAGCGCAGCTTCGCCAGCTGGCCGGACCTGCTGGGTCACCGCTGCCTCCTCTCTGCTGAGGTTGAGTCGGCGATGGCAACGCACACCTCCACCCCCACCCCCGCGGACTCCACGGCCACCCCTCGGCGACAAACCCGGTGGCAAGGAAGTTGGCGGTGGCAGTTGCGCGGCTGCAGGGCCTGGCCTTCCCGTGTGACCAGTGCCCACGGCGGCTGGCGACGCGCGCCGGCCTGCAGAAGCACCTGCGGGCGCATGCGCGTGCCGTGGCAGCCGCCGCCGCGGGCCCCATCGTGTGCCCGCAGTGCGGCAAGGCCTTCAAGCACCGCTCGTCACTCAAGGTGCACCTGCACCGGCACACGGGTGCGCGGCCCTTCCTGTGCGCGCTGTGCGGCAAGACCTTCAAGGAGAAGGGCGTGCTGAAGACTCATCTGCGCGTGACACTCGCCCGAGCGGCCGCACCTGTGCAGCGAGTGCGGCCGCCGCTTCAAGAGCCTCTTCTCGTACGTGGTGCACGTGCGCGTCCACACGGGCGAGCGGCCCTTCCAGTGTGACACGTGCGGCCGCCGCTTCGTGACGTCACAGCGGCTGCGCGAGCACCGGCGCGTGCACACGGGCGAGCGGCCGTATGGCTGCGGCGAGTGCGAGCGCCGCTTCGCCACCAACGCGCTGCTCAAGCGCCACCGGCTCGTGCACACGGGTGAGCGGCCGCACCGCTGCCCGGTGTGCGGCAAGGGTTTCACGCAGCAGTCCAACATGAAGATCCACCTGCGCGTCCACCGCAACAACAACAGCAGCAACAGTACCAGCGCCACCACCCCCGCCAAGAAGAGGTAGCCGTCACCATGACAACGACAGCGCCACAAAGGAATCCTTCAATGAAGTGTGTGTGTGTGTGTGTGTGTGTGTGTGTGTGTGTGTGTGTGTGTGTGTGTGTGTGTGTGTGTGTGTGTGTGTGTGTGTGTGTGTGTGTGTGTGTGTGTGTGTGTGTGTGTGTGTGTGTGTGTGTGTGAGCGACACTGCAACAATGCTTCTCCAAATGTCAATGCTGTACGTTAATTTCTACATGTGGTTTTAGCAACATGGTTGTTGTTACTGATGCTGTCATTCTGTACTTTATGGTTAAACTGCTGTTAACACTATATATAATATTTGGGTCATTTGAGAAAAGTGTCTCAATAAAGTCTCAAAAGTGCCTTTTGAGAAGACCGTTTCGTTGCCTCCTGCGGAAACATGACCTCTCACCCCCAGCCCACCCCCTTCTCTCCGTGCACTTGAGCAGGTGTGTGTGTACAGTATGTGTGTGACATGTATGGGTATATAACAAGATGTATACTGTGATGGAAGTCAATACTACTGCTGCTGTTTAATTATAAACAAAATGATAAATCAAATGCTTTGGCATTGTTGTTGGCAATTGTTTTTAATGACCTGAGACAATGACATGTTATACATTTATAATGTAATTTTACAAGTTTGGGAGTGGGGGTAGCACATTTATGAGCAGCGACTTGGCAAAAATGACAAGGCACTAAGGTTTAATTTGAAAAGATAGAATGTGTCAATTAGGCCAACTTCAGTTACACACACACACGCATGCGCGTGTGTGACACCACCCTGACACCACGATAACGAATTAACGCACCAAGGTGATTGAACGCCCACAGTTGAAAGCAAACTGCTTTTCTTGGACAATATTGAGCTGCACAGTTGAGAATATAAAACATGAAAAACAACCAAAAGAAAAATTGCCAGGCTTTTATTATTATTATTATTTATTTATTTTTACTACTTCCGGGTCATATAATGTGCGCTCTTCCAAAATAAAAGCCTTTGTTTACGTGCTGCTAGTTCGCTACTTCACTTACAGGCATTCGTGACACAAAAATATTGTATAATTTCGCCATGTTATCACAAAAGTGAAAAATGTTCATTATTTATTTATTCATTCATATTCATAACTTCAGGCGCGCATAACTTCACAGCAGCGCCGCGCCGTGACATTTCCCGCGTACCGCATATTTCCGGCGTCCCCGGAAGTCGCTTAAGGGTTGGGGGCGGGGTCACGGAGACGGTTCTCTCCGCGCTATCTGGACCGAAGCGGATGAGACCAGCAGAACCTTTTGTTCTCCCTGCACCCTGCGTCCCAGAAAACCAAAATAAAACCCCGTAACCTCGTGTTACAAATCGTTCTTCGACTGTTTACGAGTTGAGCATTTATTATTTTTCATTATTATTTTGTTATTTTACTCCACGGCAGCCATAGCAGAAAAGCTAAGCTACCTCCCCGTAACCCAATGGAAATTGAACACGGGGCTCAGGGTGACTGCGGTCGAGGTGCGTCTTGTTGTTGTTTTTTTTGCTGTTGTTGTTGTTGTTGTTGTGGTGGTCTTCTTCTTAAAATGCAAGCTCAACTCTCAACTGCTAACGCAAAGCCCAAAAGTCTGCGTTAAAACGCGCATGTTGTTGTTATTGACCAGCAGCAGGTCACCAGTAGCAGGCAGCAGAGCCCCTATTGATTGCCGCAGTACTTTGTTTTCTTTGTTGGTATAATAATTTTAAAAGCTACTGTCGACTGTTAACTCAATTAGGTGGGAAAGGGGTTTGCTGGATCGATATACCCTATAGTGGAGGGCAGGCTGCTTCGGATCAGTCAATCAATGCCATCAATCACCAATTGACCTAAATATTTCCTAAAAGGACATTCAGCTGAGGTGGCCTATCTTGGGAGATCTATTCATTCCTGCTAGAATTGATTCATTCAGACATGTCCATAACAACACAATCAATGGAGGACAACCATGTGCATCCATAGTGGTGGCATAAATACTTGGAGCTCTGTTAGTGTGGACTCAGAGCAGTCAAACAGAAACCACATAAGGTACAATAACACAAGAAAACTGGTGTTGATCTGGTATTGAAGACTGCGATCATGACTGTCAAACATTGCTAGTTTATTAGTACACTACATTCATTCATTCAGACTTTCATAGATTGTTTAATGGGGAATCTTCTGCCCGACAACAGTTCAAATTGGCAATACTAGAGATGTATACACAGATCAACCATCTGACCCCCGTCATGGCATGGACTCCACAAGACCTTCGAAGGTGTCCTCTGGTATCTGGCAGCAGATCCTTTTAAGTCCTGTACGTTGCCAGGTTGGGCCTGGTCGTTCCTTCCTCCGTCACGTCCCACAGATGCTCGATCGGCTCGGGATCTGGGGGAATTTGGAGGCCAAGTCAACAGGATCTAGTCAGAGAATCGCGGAAATATGTTATTACGTGTACAGGGACCGACTGTTTTTTTACTATGTGAAAGATCTGGAATGGTCATTGTTGGTGTCTCTCTCTCTCGGTCTCTCTGTGTGTCTCTCTGTCTGTCTCTCTCTCTGTCTTGGGCTCCGCAGAGAATGACTTCCCCGTCTCCTACCTGCGCCTCATGGCCCCGCCCCTGCAGCTGTTCTCGGCGGCCATGTGGCAGGTGGTGCAGCAGGGCCTGGTCAACCACTACGGCATGCTGGAGGAGTTCGTCACCATGGTGACAGAGCTGGTGCCCCAGCTGATGAGCTACAGCCAACGGGCCCAGCTCATCCTGGGCCTGCGGGCCAGGGTGAGTCCAGCAGGGGGCGGTGGTGGTGGTAGCGGTGGTATTGGTATTGACTAGGACCCCAAACTCGACCACATATGTTATGTTGTCGCCTACATCTGCCAGGTCGTTGCTCCTCTAGAGGTCAAAGGTCGAGGCATTTTCGAAAAGACCTAATTTAGTATACCTAGGCCTTGATTGTGTGTGTGCCCCCCAACCAGCTGGTGCTGGAGCTGTGTCGCGGCTCGGATCCGGTGGACCTGCAGACCATCCAGCCGCACCTGGACCGGATCAAGGCCCCCAGCAGCACAGCCAAAGACCCCCACGTGAGAGACACCACCTGAACGAGAAACAAATAGGGGGGGAAATAGGGAATAGGGGCGTGTCCACAACAAACTGCCAAAAATTATCACATGACGTTACGTCAATATCACTAGATTATATGTCAATGTTACAACATATGTTGTCTAAATATATATATATATATATATATATATATATATATATATATATATATATACTGTATATACAGTTGTGGTCAAAAGTTTACATACACTTGTAAAGAACATGGATGTCATGGCAGTCCAGAGTTTCCAATAATTTCTACAACTCTTATTTTTCTGTGTGAGTGATTGGAGCACATACTTCTTTGTCACAAAAACATTCATGAAGTTTGGTTCTTTTATGAATTTATTATGGGTCTACTGAAAATGTGACCAAATCTGCTGGGTCAAAAATATACATACAGGAATGCTAATATTTGGTTACATGTCCCTTGGCCATTTTCACCTCTATTAGGCGCTTTTGGTCGCCATCCACAAGCTTCTGGTTGAATCTTTGACCACTCCTCTTGACAGAATCGGTGCAGTTCAGCTAAATTAGTTGGCTTTCTGACATGGACTTGTTTCTTCAGCACTGTCCACATGTTCTCGATGGGGTTTAAGTCAGGACTTTGGGAAGGCCATTCTAAAACCTTCATTCTAGCCTGATTTAGCCATTCCTTTACCACTTTTGATGTGTGTTTGGGGTCATTGTCCTGTTGGAACACCCAACTGCGCCCAAGACCCAACCTTCTGGCTGATGATTTTAGGTTCTCCTGAAGAATTTGGAGGTAATCCTCCTTCTTCATGATTCCATTTACTTTCTGTAAAGCACCAGTTCCATTGGCAGCAAAACAGGCCCAGAGCATAATACTACCACCACCATGCTTGACGGTAGGCATGGTGTTCTTGGGGTTAAAGGCCTCACCTTCTCTCCTACAAACATATTTCTGGTCATTGTGGCCAAAGAGCTCCATTTTTGTTTCATCTGACCACAGAACTTTCCTCCAGAAGGCCTTTTCTTTGTCCATGTGATCAGCAGCAAACTTCAGTCGAGCCTTAAGGTGCCGCTTCTGGAGCAAGGGCTTCCTTCTTGCACGGCAGCCTCTCAGCCCATGGAGATGTAAAACACACTTGACTGTGGACACTGACACCTGTGTTCCAGCAGCTTCTAATTCATTGCAGACCTGCTTTTGGTGGTTCTCTCTTGACCATCCTGACCAATTTTCTCTCAGCAGCAGGTGATCGCTTGTGTTTTCTTCCTGATCGTGGCAGTGACACAACTGTTCCGTGCACTTTATACTTACAAACAATTGTTTGCACAGTTGATCTCGGGACCTGTAGCTGCTTTGAAATTGCTCGACTTGTGACTTGTTCGAGTCAATGATCCGCTTTTTCAGATCCGTGCTGAGCTCCTTTGACCTTCCCATTGTAGTGTTTGTGTCTGAGTATAATGATTGTATCATGAGTCATATTTAAATGGTCTCAGAGAAGACACCAGCTGTAGTCAATCATAATCACTCACAAGAAGTTAAGAGGCCACAAAGATAATTTGATTGACACAACTTTCTACATCACCTACATTGATAATTCATGTTGCTGTATGTATATTTTTGACCCAGCAGATTTGGTCACATTTTCAGTAGACCCATAATAAATTCATAAAAGAACCAAACTTCATGAATGTTTTTTGTGACAAAGAAGTATGTGCTCCAATCACTCACACAGAAAAATAAGAGTTGTAGAAATGATTGGAAACTCTGGACTGCCATGACATCCATGTTCTTTACAAGTGTATGTAAACTTTTGACCACAACTGTGTATATATATATATAATATATATATATATATATATAGCTAACGACAAAGCTAATGATGTTTGGTCTCTCTGGGTGTGAGGCAGGTGACCATCGACCAGGTGGAGGAGTCGGAGGTGAACTTCGTGGAGCTGGTCCACACGCTGCTGCAGAACCCGGCCGAGAAGGCTCACTTCTTCGAGGTGAGACGCACAGGACAGCGTAGAACAAGTCTCAAACACTCATAATTGCTAGCTCAAAGGGGACATATTGCGCCACCAGGTGTGAGTGTGATTAGCCATCGCGAGCCATTTCACAATTGCCATGTGAGCAATTGAATTGCAAGCAAGCTAGGATACGATGCTACGAGTGATATATTAATGTTTCTAGCACTTCTCTATATGTGTACTGTATATAACTGTCAGTCATTTGATCTTTGTACCCTGTGTCTCTCTGCATCCGCTAGGAGGTTTACCCGGAGCACTTTGGCCCAAAGTACGACACGGCGCTCGAGATCCTGGTGTGGGAGTTCATCTCCCGGCTGGACGAGCTGCTACCCGTCCCCGACTTCACACAGGTGTCCACGTCCTCTCCTCCATCGAGACGCACGCCTGACACGCCTGTGTTTTTCGATGCGGTTTGCGCACGATTTTGTCCGTGTCCTGGTATCTGGAGGAGGAGGAGCAGCGAGCCTCGCAGTTACCCCCCGTCGTCAAGGACAGACGGAGATAGATTGAGATAGAAGTGTGAAAACGTGTTTCTGGTTGCCGCGGTGACTAAATGCTTTCGCTGCCTGCCATCCATATTTGGCACCGGCCGTTCGATTAAAACAAATTCACTTTCGATAATGGTCAGTTTATTTTCTACAGCACCTTTTCACATTGAATCTGCAGTGAAATCAACAATGAATAGAAGATGGAAAAATAACTGTGAATAACCATTTAATGAATCTAATTCCCTTCCTATAACGATAATAATAATAATATGCTTTTTTTCTATCGCAACTTTCATAGAATAAATAGGAATTGAATGAGTTACGTAACAACTGAATACCCACATAGCAAACACTGAGCCAATAGCACAGTAAATATTAAATGGCATGTGGAGGTGGACATGTTATTTGGACATGTTATTTATTGTGCATAGTAGTTAGTAATAGTTTAATGTGTGCCCGCAGATGGTGGAGTGGCTGGTGGGCGTGCCCTCTTTCCTCCATGACACCCTGCAGTCCTTCGGCCAGCGCGAGGACGTGAAAATGGCCCTGGAGCACCAGGGAAACCTCGGACAGTTTGAGGAAAAAGGTCCGATCAAGAGGCTTTTGTTAATGGTCCTCTCTGGATGAGGTCGCTTTTATTGAGTTTTCAGCTGAAAACCGACGCTAAAAACTCAGTTACGGGTTGGATGGATGGATGGATGGTGGATGGTTTTGACCTAAAACATACAACATATTTGTATTATATGGCTGTGTTACTTCCTGCATTCACGCGCGATCCGGAGATGTACCTATTAACCTCCCTTTCTCGGTTGATAAGTAGTTAATACATCAGTTTGCTTTTGTTTATTAATTTTTGTTGAGAGATGATGACCCTGGCGTGACCCCCTCTTTCTCTCCCACGTTTCAGATCCTAGTTTGCTCCCGATGGACGACTGCATCCTGTACTCCCTCTCGCTGCCTTCCACCGCCAGACTCGGCGACAACCCCACCTCCCCGGACAGCTCCGCTGGCCGACAGGCCCACGGCGAGGGGTGTGGCCGCAGGGGCGTCGAGCGCGCCCGGCAGCGGCGGGAGAAGATGGACCTGGTCGCCGGGCAGAGCAAAGCTGAGTCGCCGGCGGCCTCGCTGTCGTCGTCGCTGGACGGTGTTTTCCCGCCTGAGGCGCCGGGGAGTCCTGCATGCTCCCTCTCGCCGCCGCCTGCTGACAAGCCCTCGGCCAACGAGGACGTCTACATCGCCCGAGGAGGGCGGGAGCTGAGGAAGAGGAAGCTGAGCAGGCCGTCTGATCCTCTGCCACCGCCATCGAAGCAGTCCTCAAAAGGAAATGCGTCCCTGTAAGCCCCCCCACCCCTCCCGGACTAACATTCTGTATTCACATGTATGGTGGGACGTTAAAGTGGCAATCTCGTAAGTTTCCTGTTTTTGGCGGCCCCCAATGGGGAAGAACGGTAATTGCATCAAAACAGCGCCTCATAGGTGACGCTCGGTCTTTCATCACATCAGTGGACCATAGGCTCCATAGTCACCATTGTGTTAACTTGTGACTTTACAGACATGTATTTACAGGAACATCTTTGAGATTGCCACTTTAACGATTCACCGTTCAAACATTTAACCGAGGCCTCTGCGGTCTGTCTGACTGTCCCGTGGGTACAGCCATGTTTTTAAGCGGAGAGACATCGACAACACCTGCCACCCCCTCACCTGTCCTCTAATGGGGTCCCGAGAGGCCCCTCCCTCGTTGGGGGGGGCTCACAGGTGGCGTTAAACAGACCACACCCCCCCCCCCCCCACAGTGATCAACACTCAGAGACACATGTCTCAGAGATATATGTGATGTTGTATCTTTTGCAGGCATTCCCCCTTGGAATTGGAGAATTCTGGAGAGTCGCCTCTGATCTCCATATGGGGAGAGTACACAGGTCTGTCTGTCTGTCTGTCTGTCTGTCTGACAAGTGACGGCTGTGTGTTGCTGTCTGTCCTGCCACCACTCCTCGTTAATTTCGCAGTGACTTTCTCTCTGTTTGTTTGTCTGTCGGTCTGTGTGTGTGTGTGTGTGTGTCTCTCTCTCTCTCTGTCTGTGTCCCTCTCTGTCTGTGTGTCTCTGTCTCTCACTGTCTGTGTCTCTGTCTCTCTCTGTCTGTCTCTCTCTGTCTCTATCTCTCTCTATCGGGTTGTGTCCGTGCTAGCGTCCCAAATTGTATTCAGTCTTTTAATGATTCATTACACACTATTATCAATTCATATCAACGTATTCATCATCATCATCCCTCATGAACCCTTCACAGACCCCCAGGCGTCGGCCTACCCTGAGGTAGTGGGGGGCGCAGAGCTCCCGGAGAGCAAGCTGCCGTGGTCGGACGAGGAGACCCTGCGGCTGCTGGAGATCTGGGGCCAGGGCTCGGTGCAGCGGGGCCTGCAGGGGTGCCTGAAGAACCGCCACATCTTCACACTCATCGCCCAGCAGCTGGCGGCGCACGGCCACCGGCGCAGCGTAGAGCAGTGCCAGATGCGCATCAAGCGGCTGAAGAAGGCCTACCGCCGCTGCCTGAAGAAGAACAAGTGGGTGGAGGAGGAGGAGGAGGAGGTGGTGGTGTAGATGGTGGAGATGGTGGTGTAGATGATGGAGGTGGTGGAGGAGGAGGAGATGGTTGAGGTGGTGGAGAGTGAGATGGAGGTGTTGGTAGTGGTGGTGATGGTATAGATATTTCAGGATTGCGTTTTAAGATGGACGCCCCATGCATCTAGGTTTAAACAATGTTTTAATGAACAAATAAATCAAAAATGTTATCGAAATCACAATATCCAAATTGCAAGAGCTTACATTTTTTTGATAAGGGTAACAAGTGTATGTACATGTTTACATTTATATATGAAGTGCTACACAGATGCCCTAGCCTCCATTTCTTAATTGTACATCAATTGAATAGTTTTAAACGCGCAAGGTGAAATGCCTTCCAGCGACCACGGGTTCGATTCCGACCCGCGGTCCTGTGCAACACACACCTTTCCCGCTCTCACGCTCTCAACCCTACTGTCGCCGCCCCCCCCCCCACCACCACCACCGCCACACACACAGGAGGAAGACACACAAGACGGAGTGCAAGTTCTACGAGCAGCTGGCTCGTGTGCTGGGCGGGCCCTCCGGCAGCGCGGTGACCCATGACCCCGAGGACGACGAGGAGGAGGACGGGGATGAGGAGGAGGTGGACGACGAGCAGGAGCCGGCCCTCGACGAAGATGACGACGACCTGCTGTACCTTGGCTCCACGAGCCGTGAGGCGATTAGTGGTTCTGGTAGGCTGGCATCTCCTTCCTCTTCCTCTTCCTCTTGCTTTCTATTTTGTCTGTTTGGAATTTTTGTAGTTTTCAGTTACATGGCAGTTACTTGCTATTCATGCCAGGGAGTTCAATTCCCACTGTATACTAAAGGATATATTAACTCACACAGTGTTGCAAGATAGAAATAATAATAATTATTATTATTTATATAGCACACTTTAAATTCCCACTGTATACTAAAGAATATATGCCCTCACACAATGTTGCAATACAAATAATAATAAAGAATTTTATTTATACATCACACTTTAAAATACAACAAAATCTCAAGTTGCTTCACAGCAAGGGTAAAAACAACCATAAAACAATGTTAACACTGATCGAAAAAATGGGTACAAGCCTATATTTGTGTATATTATTTAACGTATAATGCATTGCGAGTATCTCAATCGCACCAAAAGCGGTCTCTTGCTGGTGGCACTTTTAACTTAAAAGGTACCAGAAGCATGACCTGGTCCGATGTGGAGACCCTGGCGCTGGTCAACATCTGGGGCAGGGACCAGGTGCGCAACGGCACGCAGCGGCGCGGGCCCGTCTTCCCCGCCATCGCCGCCAAGATGGCCGCCCGGGGCTACGCGCGTACCTCCGAGCAGTGCCAGAGCCGCCTGAAGAGGCTGAAGTCGTCATTCAGGCAGTGCTACGAAAA
Source organism: Coryphaenoides rupestris (assembly GCA_002895965.2). Classification (NCBI taxonomy): domain Eukaryota; kingdom Metazoa; phylum Chordata; class Actinopteri; order Gadiformes; family Macrouridae; genus Coryphaenoides; species Coryphaenoides rupestris. Next base: position 124,446 of record PIJE02001238.1, on the reverse strand, counting down.
CAAGTACGTCCATTTATTTTTTCGTTCTTTATTGTACTTGACGCGAGTACGATATTGTGGAGTGAGTGAGTGTGTGTGTGTGTGTGTTTGGTGGCTGATTTAAAGGGGACATGTTATGCCATCAGGTGTGAGTGTGATTAGGCATCGTGAGCCGTTTCACAATTGCCATGTGACTACCGTCTAGTGACATCACAAGTGGGAATGTTCACCTAGATGTATGATTACTAGATCGGTCTACACGCTTACCCAGTGGACTGTACAGTACCGACTGGTGAACTGATCTTCTCAGCGTACATCTAGGTGGACGTTCCCACTTGTGATGTCACTCGATGTTGGTCACATGGCAATTGTGGTCAAACGGCTCGCAATGGCTAATCACACTCACACCTGGTGGTATAATAGGGGGCCTTTTAAGCATCGGTTCAATTTACGTTTAGTAAACAACGCGTTCATTTTGATACCTCGGGTCTCTCTCTCTCCCGCTCTCTCTCTCTCCCGCTCTCCCGTTAGCATGAAGGGCAAGCGACGTGTCGAGTGCAAGTTCTACGAGCAGCTGGGCCGGGTCCTGACCACTGACCTGGCGTTCGCCGACGCGTTCTTCGCCGACGACGACGATGACGACGCCGGCCACCACCACATGGACCAGGACGAGGAGGAGGAGGAGGAGGAGGAAGAGCTTGAGTTGGAGACCATCCCCCTGGGGGCAGAGCCCACCGACGAGGACCTATCCGACGCTTGGCATCAGGAGATGGGTACGAAAAGTGTGGTGACGATCTCAAATAGTTTGTTTTTCCCCGATAGTGTTTGAGTTCTCAAAAGTTGTCGGCGGGAATTTTTTTTAGAATTTATCAAAATATATTTTCCGATAATGTTTGAGTTATCAAAGTTGAGTTTGTCAAAAGTCGTTTTCCTCAAGTTGTATATGTCATCAAAAGTTGTTTTCCAATAGTGTTAACTAACTTATCGTACAATGTTTTCCTGTAATATTTATCAATCATTATCAATGTTGTAGTTGTTACCAGTCATTGTGGCTACTGGGTTCGTGTTCTAGAAGGAACACACATTTTCGCACACATGTAGACCTGTACAAAGAACGAGCAAACACAAACACTGTCCTGCAGACATCTCTGGTGGACTCTGGACCCGGTCTCCCTGCAGGGGAGAGCAGAGTAAACACAGATACACAGATCCTTCACTCATTAAAAGGCCAGACACCCCGCCCCCTCCTTGTTCACAACCAATGCTTGTTCACAGCCCCCTCCCATTACCGCGTGAATCATTAAATATTGTTTTTCTTATTGGATTTATTTACCGTACAATATAGTTGTTTGTGGTACAGTCAAGATGGTAGATTTGCCCCCCCTTACGTCTACCCCCTATCATTATCCCAGCAGAAAATGCATAAATAAAATACAAATAAGAAGAAACTAACTAAATACAATAATAATAGTAACAGTAAGTTAAAAAGGGACCAACTGTCTTCAATCAAGATTAAAGATTCAAGATTTCTTTATTCAAGTACATCGGAGTGTGTTATACTTGAAGTTCCCGGAACGCCCCACCAGAGGGCGCTATTGAGGCAACGTCTCTGTGCTCATTGTTCCCCCCAGGCCTGTTGTCGTCGGTTCCAGAGGCCGTGGAGCGGAGGAAGGTCCCATGGTCTGACAAGGAGACGGTCATCCTGCTGGAGCTCTGGGGGGATCACCAGGTCAGACCCCCCCCCCCCGATATCCCCTACCCCTTAATCAGAATCATCTTTATTGCCTTAGTTTTTTTTACAAACAAGTAATGTGCTTTTGTGCAATTGGTGCACATAACATCCATCCATTTTCATCTGGGGTCGGGTCGCGGTGGCAGCCGGCTAAGCAGGGCCTCCCAGGCTTCCTTCTCCCCAGCCACACTCTTTAGTTTCTCCTGGGGGGTCCCGAGGCGTTCGCAGACCAGACGAGATATATAATCCCTCCATCGGGTTCTGGGTCTGCCCCGGGGTCTCCTCCCAGTTGGATGTGCCCGGAAAACCTCCAAAGGGAGGTGCCCGGGGGGCATCCTCATCAGATCGATTCCCGCCTGGGGAGCTGTTGACTCGGGGGTGCCCAGGTGGGTGATCTCCCGGCCTTTCTGTGCGGAGTTTGCATGTTCTCCCCGTGCTCTGCGGGGTCTCCTTACGGAGTAAAAGAACCCCAATTAAAAACATGCGAAGAATCGCTTCTCCTGTCCAGTCCTTGACCAAGACGTGGATGCAAGATCTGCTGATGGTCCCTGGGTGCTGTCAAGGTGCTGCCCGCTGCCCCTGGAGGGGCAGCATAACTCAGAGACTTAATTTCCGCGGGCCACCCTCCCTGCATGTGTGTGTGTTTGGCGGCCACCACTTCAAGCATGCTGTGTTTGTGTGACCATAAAAGTGTGGATCAATAAAGTTGTTCTTCTTCTTCTTCTTCTATCCTGTGACGCGTGTGGACATTGTTATACGGCTGAGCGCCGCTGTGTTGGAGTTCTCTCCAGTGAACGAGAGGGTCGCCTCCATGCGACTGCAAGTCGCTGGGGGGAAGGCTCTGACTGTTGTGTGTGCCTACGCACCAAACAGCAGCTCAGAGTATCCAGCCTTCTTGGAGTCCTTGGGTGACATCCTGGAAAGGGTTCCATCCGGGGACTCCATAGTTCTACTGGGGGACTTCAACGCACACGTGGGCAATGATGGAGAAACCTGGAGGGGAGTGATTGGGATGAACCGCCTGCCAGAGTGGTGTTTTGTTATTGGACTTCTTTGCTAGTCATGGACTGGCCATAACAAACACCATGTTCGAACATAGGGTGGTCCACAAGTGTACCTGGTACCGGACCACCTTAGGCCAAAGGTCGCTGATCGACTTTGTAATCGTATCAGCAGATCTGCGGCCGCATGTTTTGGACACTCGGGTGAAGAGAGGAGCAGAGCTGTCAACTGATCACCACCTGGTGGTGAGTTGGATCAGATGGCACGGGAGGCTGCCAGACAGACCTGGTAAACCCAAACGTGTAGTGAGGGTGAACTGGGAGCATCTGGTGGAAGCCCCTGTCCGTAGGGTCTTTAACTCCAACCTCTGGAAGAACTTCTCGTGCATCCCGGGGGAGGTTGGGGACATGGAACCTCAGTGGGCCATGTTCAGAGCCTCCATTGTAGAGGCTGCAGCTCGGAGCTGTGGTCAAAAGGCTGTCGGTGCCTGTTGTGGCGGCAACCCAAGAACCTGTTGGTGGACACCAGCGGTGAAGGAAGCTGTCAGGCTGAAGAAGGAGGTCTTTCAGGCCTGGTTGGCCCAGGAGTCTCCTGAAACAGCAGAGGGGTACCGGGAGGCCAAAAGGACCGCAGCTTCAGCAGCCGCTGAAGCAAAAACCTGGGTGTGGGAGGAGTTCGGGGAGGCCATGGAGCAGGACTTTCGGTTGGCCTCAAGGAAGTTCTGGCAAACTGTCCGGCGACTCAGGAATGGAAAGCAGGGCTTGGCTCAGGCTGTGCTCAGTCGGGGAGAAGAACTACTGACCCAGACTGAGGATATTGTCGGGCGGTGGAAAGAACACTTTGAGGAGCTCCTGAACCCGACCAGTACGTCCTCTGTGGAAGAGGCAGAGTCTGAAGACTCGGGGGGAAGTCTCACCCATATCCTTGGTAGAGGTCACTGAAGTAGTCAAAAAGCTCTTCAGTGGCAAGGCGCCAGGTGTGGATGAGATTCGCCCTGAGATGCTGAAGGCTCTGGACATTGTCGGGCTGTCGTGGCTGACACGCCTCGTCAATGTAGCGTGGAGGTCGGGGACAGTACCTGTGGAATGGCAGACCGGGGTGGTGGTCCCCATTTTCAAAAAAGGGGACCGGAGGGTGTGCTCCAACTATCGGGGTATCACACTGCTCAGGCTCCCCAGGAAAGTTTATTCCAGGGTGCTGGAAAGGAGGCTCCGGCCGATTGTCGAACCTCAGCTTCAGGAGGAACAATGCGGATTCCGTCCTGGCCATGGAACAGTGGACCAGCTCTTTACCCTCGCAGGGTTGTTGGGGGGCGCATGGGAGTTTGCCCATCCAGTCTCCATGTGCTTTGTGGACTTGGAGAAGGCTTATGACCGTGTCCCCCGAGGAATCCTGTGGGGGGTACCACGGGAGTATGGGTACCGGGGCCGTTGGTACGTGCCATTCGGTCCTTGTACAAACTAAGTGCGAGCTGTGTCCGTATTCTCGGCACAAAGTCAAGCATGTTCTCAGTGGGTGTTGGACTCTGCCAAGGTTGTCCCTTGTCACCGGTTCTGTTCGTGATCTTCATGGACAGAATCTCAAGGCGCAGCTGAGGTGGGGAGTGTGTCCGGTTTGGGGACCTCAGAATTGCATCTCTGCTCTTTGCAGATGATGTGGTTCTGTTGGCTCCATCAGACCGTGACCTCCAGCATGCACTGGGGCGGTTTGCGTGTTCCCTCCGGGTTGGGAATGAGATGCTGCCTCTATAGGAGATATTTTCAAGTATATTCTTAAGAATGTCTTGTCAATATACTGTGTGTGTGAATTAAGTGTGGAGAAAGACAAAGAGTAACTAGAGACACAGACCTGTTCATCCATGTCTATATTGAGGTTCCCAAAAGGGTTACGTTGAAGGTTTCTTGTCTAAACATACATATTTATGATGGTGAGGTATGCAGTAGGCGAAGCTAGACAAAGCGTCTAGAGACAACAGGAGCCAATCAGAACAGGGTTCTATATTGAGCCGTGTACAGGAGAGCACCTGTGTATAGTACTCTGCTGTAGTTACCAAAAAGGGGTTTTGGAATGTGTAGCATTACCATGTGACGATGACCATGTGACGATGACCATGTGACGACGACCATGTGACGACGACCATGTGACTATGATCATGTGACTTAACCATGTGAAAATATGTTTCTAAGCCAGAGTTGAAGAGGAGTGAATCCAGTCTTCTCTGCAGATTTGACTCAGGCTTATCGTCACTATTGGCTATGGCGAATAAAGTCTTTAACCTTCAAACTTTGGTCTTCCTGATCTCCCTCTTACGAATGTCAGAGTATTGGTAATTTCCACAACACCTCAAGCGAAGGAGTTCAAGTATCTAGGGGTCTTGTTCACGAGTGAGGGCAAAATGGAGCGGGAGATGGACAGACGGATTGGTGCAGCGTCTGCAGTAATGCGGGTGCTGTACCGGTCCATTGTGGTGAAGAGGGAGCTGAGCCGGAAGGCGGGTAGTGACCGAAAGTATGAGATCGCGGATACAAGCGGCCGAAATGAGTTTCCTCCGCAGGGTGGCTGGGCTCAGCCTTAGAGATAGGGTGAGGAGCTCAGACATCCGGAGGGAGCTCGGAGTAGAGCCGCTGTTCCTCCGCATCGAAAGGAGTCAGCTGAGATGGTTCGGGTATCTGATTAGGATTGCTGTGAGGCAGCAGTGCAAGCACTGCGCCACCGTGCCCCATAGGAATGTAGCTACGCACGGCTACGCTGTGCTATGCTCACACTACAAGTCTACTTTGTATGCGAGAAGTGTGGTTTTTAGCCTTCAAAATCGTCAGCTAAAGTAATTTGCTACGAGCGTTAGCGGCGTTGTTTTGAATCCGTTGTTTTGATGTTCTTTTTTCTGCAGGAGCAGCATCGCTCGCGCCGCGGGCCCCACAACGGCCACGTGTTCACGGACATCGCGGCACGCCTTGCGGCCAACGGGTTCCAGCGCAGCGCCGACCAGTGCCACACGCGCGTCAAGAGACTCAAGGCCAGCTACCGCCAGTGCCGGGAGAACATCAGGTTAGCACGCCGGCTAGCTTGGCAGACACTCTGTCTGTTACTCTCTGTTGCTCTGTGTGTGGCTCTGCCTGTTACTGTATGTTGCTCTGCCTGTTACTGTCTGTTGCTCTGTCTGTTAATCTGTTACTGTCTGTTGCGCTGTCTGTTATTGTCTGTTGCTCTAAGTGAGGTGAACAGATTGAAAACTTTAGTGTGTGTGTGTGTGTGTGCGTGTGTGTGTGTGTGTGTGTGCGCCTGCAGAGTCTCAGGGACGGACAAGATCGACTTCAAGTTCTACGACCTGCTGGAGCAGATCGTGGAGAAGCAGCCGTCCACGTCCACGCTGCCCACCATCGAGATATCGGAGGACTCGGACAGCGAGTCCGTCAACGGTAAAATACGCACACACACACACACACACACACACACACGCCACCACCAGCAGAACGTGGCTCTGTCACATTCACACACTTGCCTGTGATTGACAGGCGACATGCATTACCCCCCGAACCAATCAGGGACAAGAAATGCTCTGATTGGTCAGAAATGAGCCAGGGGGGCTGTCTCTTAAAATCTAAATGGTCTCATACCGAGGTAGGCACAGATATTAATATAAAGAAAGATATTCATATATTCTCACCGATCTGACAGATGGCAAAGGCTCCATTAATACCTCTTAAATCTTACCTACAGCTCCGTTGTAGTATACAGTATATATCTCTATATATATACATTTCTTGGCCTGTATCTCTCTCTCCCCGTCGGCCCACCTAAAGTGTACATGAAGCCCCCTCTTTTAGCTCAAATTTGAACACTAGGTGTCACTGGGGGTTAGGGCTGGGCGATAAAACGATAACGATATGTATCGCGATAGACACGTAATCAATATCGATAGAAAATGCGTTCGATAGAACGTTTCGATATTTTTTTTTTCCTCGTTGGAAGAAAGCGGAGCTAGCTCCGCTTTGAACCAGAGGTTGCGAAGCAAGGTTGGTTGCATGAACAAAGGCACTCGTCCTCCGGTACCTGGCAACGTATGGAGTGACACGCTAACAGCCAATCATGTACCAGTATTTGGTTGCGCTTCTTGCATGTTTATATTTATTTCCAATGACTATCTTCTCAGATTATTCACCAAGGCGTATAATATCTCACTTCCGATAATTAAGATAAGTTTTGGACCAGGGGGCTATAAGCTGATTACTACTGACTCAAGACTGGAAGCATCGAGCAGCGCAAGCGGGAGAAGAAGAGTGAGTCTGAGTGAGAGTTGAGCGTGTGCGTTATGTTGTGTTTTATATATGCATTGATTAGCGAATATAACACATTTGTGTGTGTGTGTGTGTGTGTGTGTGTGTGTGTGTGTGTGTGTGTGTGTGTGTGTATGTCTGTGGTGTGTGTGTGTGTGTGTGTGTTTGTGTGTGTGTGTGTGTGTGTTTGTGTGTGTGTGTGTGTGTGTGTGTGTGTGTGTGTTATTGTACATTTTACATTTTATTCTGTGCCATATTCCATAAATTGCAGACGTTCGCGGTCACTTTTCATCCAGTCATGCCTTACACGTCTGCGTGTCGAGTTTGAATCTCTCTTTGGTGCCCCCCGCAGGGTTAGGTGTGTTCGTGCGAGTGTGTGTGCTGCGCTGTCAGACTGGCTCGGTTTACCGGGCCACCGCCCCTAATCAGGTTTACAGAGACAGGTGGGGTGGTAGTGTTTTTGGAGACGGTTCTCTCTCTCTCTCTCTCTGTCTCTGTCTCTGTCTCGCTCCCCACACAGCGACAAATCATGTGTCCCAGTTTGAGGAGCCCAGACAGGCTCTAGACCAACAGGTTAGATACCACTGTTGCTGTTTTTTTTATTACTGGTTTGTAAAACTTTTACCTCAGTGTTCATGTTTGTAAACGTTTACTTAATTGATACGAGAGATCAACATTCTTCCAGGACTTGTTAACAAAGTGTTATAGTAGTATTAATATATTAGTCCTTATGACATTATGCTTGTTTGTTGTACAAAACATTAGAACAAATTCATCATTTTGTGCGACTTATGAGCGCACACCCGTAGATGGTAGCTAGAGAAATCAACTTTTCTTGGATAGAGTAGAATGCGTATGGTCCGATTATAGTTTGTACAGAAGTTATCGCGAGATGAGATGGTAATATTGTAAATATAATATGTGTTAGATGATTTTCTTAGTGTAACTAAGGAAAGCACAGGGCGCTATGATGCGTACATGAAGAGTATTGTGTTACCAAGGTGCATGCAATGTAAACTAAATACTGATACAAACTAAACAGAACAATTGATGACGAGCTATGAAAATGATCAGCACCAGTAGACCATCATGCTCCAAACTCCAAAAATAAGAACACCAGCTAACAAATAATTACATGACACACTACACAAATGATGTTTTCATTTTTTTTATTTTGTTTTGACTTTTTGTATTCAATTTCAGTTAAGTTGAATTAATTTCTTTTTTAAAGCGCGTTTAGTTACGTTTTAATAGTATTTATTTTAAAGTGAGAGATGCTTGAGTATTCCCAGTTAACCTCGTCGCAATACCAACAACACCAACGGACAAATACGCGCCCATATTAAGGCGACGCGTGGGCCCGCGTCTCTGCACAAAGCTCTCTGATGTTTGGCGCAATTGAAGACACTTTAAGCCGCAAACTTTCCTCAACAGCATCCAACTTGGCTTATGTCGCTGTCCTTGCTCTATTGCAGAAAGAGTGTCCTCATCTCTGACGACGAAAGACTGAAAAAATACTGAAACTGACATTGAGGAGTGTGTTTCTTCAAGAGAAGCGACAACAACAACAACAACAACAACAACAAAAAAGTTGGATGCTGTTGAGGAAAGTTTGCGGCTTAAAGTGTCTTCAATTGCGCCAAAAACGGCCCACGCGTCGCCTTAATATGGGCGCGTATTTGTCCGTTGGTGTTGTTGGTATTGCGGGCGAGGTTAACTGGGAATACTCAAGCATCTCTCACTTTAAAATAAATACAATAAAAACGTAACTAAACGCGCTTTAAAAAAGAAAATAATTCAACTGAACTGAAATTGAATACAAAAAGTCAAAACAAAATAAAAAAAATGAAAACATCATTTGTGTAGTGTGTCATGTAATTATTTGTTAGCTGGTGTTCTTATTTTTGGAGTTTGGAGCATGATGGTCTACTGGTGCTGATCATTTTCATAGCTCGTCATCAATTGTTCTGTTTAGTTTGTCGGGACACCAGGACCAGTACCACAGACTCCTGGGTTACATAAGAAATCATTAAAATAATTAAAATCTACAGTCTACTGTACTGTTACAACTACATGCATGTTGATGCTCTAACGCAGGGGGGGGGCAAGCTGCCTCTAGGGGGTGCGCAAGAGAAAGAATGTACTGGTGGTGTAATGGTGTAATATTACACTGTCATTTTTGCAGGTGGTGAGCCCACAGGGAGGTGACTCCACGTTGTCTTTTCGGGCTTGGCCCGGCTGGGCCCCGTGGATCCAGGCCCGGCCACCAGACGCTCGCCGACAAGCTCCCCTCCCAGGTCTGGCTCCAGAAGGGTGTCCCGGTTTTCCTTGTCCGGGCGGGGGTGACTGATCTTTCCGGGAGTCTCTTCATGGGGTCTTTGCACATTAAATAGAAAGCAATAATAGACATTGTACGAAATTCAAAAAATGTGAGCGCAACAGAAGCATAGCATAGCAGGAAGAAGAACAACTTTATTGATCCACACTTTTATGGTCACACAAACACAGCATGCTTGAAGTGGTGGCCGCCAAACACACACACATGCAGGGAGGGTGGCCCGCGGAAATTAAGTCTCTGAGTTATGCTGCCCCTCCAGGGGCAGCGGGCAGCACCTTGACAGCACCCAGGGACCATCAGCAGATCTTGCATCCACGTCTTGGTCAAGGACTGGACAGGAGAAGCGATTCTTCGCATGTTTTTAATTGGGGTTCTTTTACTCCGTAAGGAGACCCCGCAGAGCACGGGGAGAACATGCAAACTCCGCACAGAAAGGCCGGGAGATCACCCACCTGGGCACCCCCGAGTCAACAGCTCCCCAGGCGGGAATCGATCCCAGGACCTTCTTGCTGTGAGGCAGCAGTGCAAGCACTGCGCCACCGTGCCCCATAGGAATGTAGCTACGCACGGCTACGCTGTGCTATGCTCACACTACAAGTCTACTTTGTATGCGAGAAGTGTGGTTTTTAGCCTTCAAAATCGTCAGCTAAAGTAATTTGCTACGAGCGTTAGCGGCGTTGTTTTGAATCCGTTGTTTTGATGTTCTTTTTTCTGCAGGAGCAGCATCGCTCGCGCCGCGGGCCCCACAACGGCCACGTGTTCACGGACATCGCGGCACGCCTTGCGGCCAACGGGTTCCAGCGCAGCGCCGACCAGTGCCACACGCGCGTCAAGAGACTCAAGGCCAGCTACCGCCAGTGCCGGGAGAACATCAGGTTAGCACGCCGGCTAGCTTGGCAGACACTCTGTCTGTTACTCTCTGTTGCTCTGTGTGTGGCTCTGCCTGTTACTGTATGTTGCTCTGCCTGTTACTGTCTGTTGCTCTGTCTGTTAATCTGTTACTGTCTGTTGCGCTGTCTGTTGCGCTGTCTGTTATTGTCTGTTGCTCTAAGTGAGGTGAACAGATTGAAAACTTTAGTGTGTGTGTGTGTGCGTGTGCGTGTGTGTGTGTGTGTGTGCGCCTGCAGAGTCTCAGGGACGGACAAGATCGACTTCAAGTTCTACGACCTGCTGGAGCAGATCGTGGAGAAGCAGCCGTCCACGTCCACGCTGCCCACCATCGAGATATCGGAGGACTCGGACAGCGAGTCCGTCAACGGTAAAATACGCACACACACACACACACACACACACACGCCACCACCAGCAGAACGTGGCTCTGTCACATTCACACACTTGCCTGTGATTGACAGGCGACATGCATTACCCCCCGAACCAATCAGGGACAAGAAATGCTCTGATTGGTCAGAAATGAGCCAGGGGGGCTGTCTCTTAAAATCTAAATGGTCTCATACCGAGGTAGGCACAGATATTAATATAAAGAAAGATATTCATATATTCTCACCGATCTGACAGATGGCAAAGGCTCCATTAATACCTCTTAAATCTTACCTACAGCTCCGTTGTAGTATACAGTATATATCTCTATATATATACATTTCTTGGCCTGTATCTCTCTCTCCCCGTCGGCCCACCTAAAGTGTACATGAAGCCCCCTCTTTTAGCTCAAATTTGAACACTAGGTGTCACTGGGGGTTAGGGCTGGGCGATAAAACGATAACGATATGTATCGCGATAGACACGTAATCAATATCGATAGAAAATGCGTTCGATAGAACGTTTCGATATTTTTTTTCCTCGTTGGAAGAAAGCGGAGCTAGCTCCGCTTTGAACCAGAGGTTGCGAAGCAAGGTTGGTTGCATGAACAAAGGCACTCGTCCTCCGGTACCTGGCAACGTATGGAGTGACACGCTAACAGCCAATCATGTAACAGTATCAAGTTTGGTTGCGCCGTCTCGTTGTCTCGTGTTCGTGTTTGTTTCTTGAATAACAGAAACAGCGCGGAGTGAGAAGTGAAAGATAAGCGCCGCAACAAGCGAGGAAATTGTCGACAAAAATTGAAAGATCAGCTCACCAGTATGACAGCTTTTTGGATTTTATAAGTCAGACCGTAGTCAGACCAATGTTGTCTGCAAATTATGACCGTCGTCCACCAAGACTGGTAATACAACCAACTTGTTTTACCACCTTAGCCGCTCTCACCCTTTGGAGCACAACCACAGCCTTTACACATGTTTTTGTAACACTTTATTTTTGTTCAGCACTTTATTATTGATAATTGTTAAGTTTTCATTGTGATTTTAATTTTCATTCATGTTTATTTTTATTTATTTGAGTGTTTTCCATGGTTGTGTTGACATTCCTTTTCCCTGTCTGCCTACAATCAGGAAGGTTAAGTTTAAAATAAAAATGTTTAAATTCAGTATATTTTTCTCCTGGTCCTTATTTTAAATAGGTCATACAAATTATCGATAATTATCGATATCGACCGATATGAAACACTTATATCGTGATACAGTTTTCAGCCATATCGCCCAGCCCTACTGGGGGTTAAAGGTTAATCTAACATGTAGTATAGTGTCCATAGGGGGCGGGGATTTCCACTCTACTGTGTTCATCGGGTTTCAAACTCCACCCCCTCCTCCTCTCTTTAAAGACGCAGCGACGCCCCCTGCGCCCCGGACCCCGTCCAGCGGCTGGACGGACGCGGAGACGCTGGCGCTGATGGGCGTGTGGGGCGAGGCGGGGGTGCGGCGGGCGCTGCGCGGCGCAGTGCACACGGGTCGCGTGTACGCCGGCGTGGCGGAGCGTATGCGGCGGCTGGGCCACGGCAAGAGCGCTGAGCAGTGCCGCTGGAAGGTGAAGGCACTGCGGGCACACTACCGACAGTGCTGTGAGCGCAAGAGGTGAGGGGGAGGGGCCTGCTGTCTGTCTGGCTCTCTCGCTGTCTCTCTCTCTGTCCACATTTCAAGTGTGTATGTTCTGTCTCTCTCTCTCTCTCTCTCTCACTCTGTCTCTCTCTCTGTCTCTCTGTCCACATTTCAAGTGTGTGTATGTTCTGTCTGTCTGTCTGTATATGTCCTACCGTAGGTCTGTCTATCCTTCTGTCTGTCTGTATATGTCCTGCTGTCTGTTTGTGTGTGTATGTCCTTGATTGACTCCTCCCCCTGCGTGCGCCCTCCCCCAGGAGCAGGAGGACCCAGGTGGACTACAAGTTCTACTCCCAGCTGGAGGCCATCCTGGGCCAGGAGGTGGCCGCCGGCGACGAAGAGGAGGAGAAGGAGGAGGAGGAGGACCAGGACGCAGGTAGAGTGGAGGTTATGGGGAATTATTCCCCATGAGTGGTTTGTTCAACTGTTACTCTCTGTTACTGACTGTTGCTCTGTCTTTTACCTACTGTTAGTCTACCTGTTACTGTCTGTTACCCTGTCTCTTGCCCTGTCTGTTGCCCTGTCTGTTACCTACTGTTACTCTACCTGTTACTGTCTGTTGCCCTGTCTGTTGCCCTGTCTGTTACTGTATGTTGGTCTGTTTGTTACTCAAAGTGAGATTGAAAAAAAAGAATCGCCACCTTATCGTGGTGGGGGGGTTTGGCTGCCCCCGTGACCCTGGGAGCTGTGTTGTCCGGGGCATTAGCCCCTGGTAAGGTCTCCCAAGGCAAAGTGGTCCCAGGGGAGGGGCGATTCAAAGACCCCATGAAGAGACTCCCGAAGTCACCTCGCCCGGACAAGGGAAACCGGGTCCCCCTTCTGGAGCCAGACCTGGCCCGAAAAGACTACGTGGAGTCACCTCCCTGTGGGCTCACCACCTGCAGGGAGAGTCATTAAGGTCGGGTGCGTTGTAAACCGGGTGGTAGGCAAAAGTGAGGTCCTGGGCTTCCGGATCCCCAGCATCGCCGACTGGTTCTAGGGACATGGAACATCACCTCACTGGCGGGGAAGGAGCCTGAGCTGGTGCGGGAGGTGGAGCGGTACCAACTAGATATGGTTGGGCTCACCTCCACGCACAGCACCGGGTCTGGAACCAAACTTCTGGAGAGGGAGTTTCCGGAGTTGCCCAGGGTGTGAGGCGCCAGGCATGTCTGTGGGGATACTCACAAGTCCCCGGCTGAGCACCGCTGTGTTGGAGTTCTCTCCAGTCAACGAGAGGGTCGCCTCCACAAGTCGCTGGGGGGAAGGCTCTGACTGTTGTGTGTGCCTACACACCAAACAGCAGTTCAGAGTATCCGGCCTTCTTGGAGTCCTTGGGTGGCATCCTGGAAAGGGTTCCATCCGGGGACTCCATAGTTCTACTGGGGGACTTCAACGCACACGTGGGCAATGATGGAGAAACCTGGAGGGGAGTGATTGGGATGAACCGCCTGCCCGATCTGAACCAGAGTGGTGTTTTGTTATTGGACTTCTGTGCTAGTCATGGACTGGCCATAACAAACAACATGTTCGAACATAGGGTGGTCCACAAGTGTATCTGGTACCGGACCACCTTAGGCCAAAGGTCGCTGATCGACTTTGTAATCGTATCAGCAGATCTGCGGCCGCATGTTTTGGACACTCGGGTGAAGAGAGGAGCAGAGCTGTCAACTGATCACCACCTGCTGGTGAGTTGGATCAGATGGCGCAGGAGGCTGCCAGACAGACCTGGTAAACCCAAACGTGTAGTGAGGGTGAACTGGGAACGTCTGGTGGAAGCCCCTGTCCGTAAGGTCTTTAACTCCCACCTCCGGAAGAACTTCTCGTGCATCCCGGGGGAGGTTGGGGACATGGAACCTCAGTGGGCCATGTTCAGAGCCTCCACTGTGGAGGCTGCAGCTCGGAGCTGTGGTCAGAAGGCAGTTGGTGCCTGTCGTGGCGGCAACCCAAGAACCCGTTGGTGGACACCAGCGGTGAAGGAAGCCGTCAGGCTGAAGAAGGAGGCCTTTCGGGCCTGGTTGGCCCAGGGGTCTCCTGAAACAGCAGACGGGTTCAGCAGTCGCTGAAGCAAAATCCCAGGTGTGGGAGGAGTTCGGGGAGACCATGGAGAACGACTTTTGGTTGGCCTCAAGGAAGTTCTGGCAAACTGTCCGGCGACTCAGGAATGGAAAGCAGGGCTTGGCTCAGGCTGTGCTCAGTTCGGGAGGAGAACTGCTGACCCAGACTGAGGATATTGTCGGGCGGTGGAAAGAACACTTTGAGGAGCTCCTGAACCCGACCAGTACGTCCTCTGTGGATGAGGCAGAGTCTGAAGACTCGGGGGAAGTCTCACCCATATCCTTGGTAGAGGTCACTGAAGTAGTCAAAAAGCTCTTCAGTGGCAAGGCGCTAGGTGTGGATGAGATTCGCCCTGAGATGCTGAAGGCTCTGGACATTGTCGGGCTGTCGTGGCTGACACGCCTCGTCAATGTAGCGTGGAGATCGGGGACAGTACCTGTGGAATGGCAGACCGGGGTGGTGGTCCCCATTTTCAAAAAAGGGGACCGGAGGGTGTGCTCCAATTATCGAGGTATCACACTGCTCAGCCTCCCCGGGAAAGTTTATTCCAGGGCGGTTTGCAGCTGAGTGTGAAGCGGTTGGGATGAGAGTCAGCACCTCCAAGTCTGAGGCCATGGTTCTCTGACGGAAAACGGTGGAGTGTTCCCTCCGGGTTGGGAGTGAGTTGCTGCCTCAAGTGAAGTTCAAGTATCTTGGGGTCTTGTTCACGAGTGAGGGCAAAATGGAGCGGGAGATGGACAGACGGATTGGTGCAGCGTCTGCAGTGATGCGGGCGCTGTACCGGTCCGTTGTGGTGAAGAGGGTCCATTTACAGGTCCATCTACGTTCCAACCCTCACCTATGGTCACGAGCTTTGGGTAGTGACCGAAAGAATGAGATCGCGGATACAAGCGGCCGAAATGAGTTTCCTCCGCAGGGTGGCTGGGCTCAGCCTTAGAGATAGGGTGAGGAGCTCAGACATCCGGAGGGAGCTCGGAGTAGAGCCGCTGCTCCTCCGCATCGAAAGGAGTCAGCTGAGGTGGTTCGGGCATCTGATTAGGATGCCCCCCGGGCGCCTCCCCTTAGAGGTTTTCCGGGCACGTCCAACTGGGAGGAGACCCCGGGGCAGACCCAGAACCCGCTGGAGGGATTATATATCTCATCTGGCCTGGGAACGCCTCGGGACCCCCAGGAGGAACTAGAGAGTGTGGCTGGGGAGAAGGAAGACCTGGGGGGCCCTGCTTAGCCGGCTGCCACCGCGACCCGGCCCCGGATAAGCGGACAAGAATGGATGGATGGATGGATGGATGGATGGATGGATGGATGAGATTGAAAACGTTACCGCATTAGATAAACCAGATGTTGACACGGTTTTCCTTTGGGGGGGCATCATTTGCAGTTGAAAAAAGGGCAATAAATAAATCTTAATACTCTGCACACGGTAATGATGAGACTTGTGTGTGTTGTGGTAATAATATCCTAACACCCAATGCACCCCCCCCCCCTGCAGCGGGTGCCAACGGCACAGCAAGCGGGCCCTGGTCGGAGCCCGAGACGGTGGCCCTGATCCGGCTGTGGGCGGCAGACGACGTGCAGGAGAGCCTGCGGGCGTGCGTGCACAACAGCCACATCTACGGAGACATCGCCAACAACATGGCGTCGCTGGGCCACCCCCGGTCGGCCGAGCAGTGCCAGGCGCGCATGAAGAACCTGAAGAAGACCTACCGCAGCTTCTGCAGCAGCCGCAGGTGAAGGGTCGAAGGGTCAAGGGGTCGAAGGGACACTGGTGTTGGTTGACTGGTGGATCTGTCGGTGGCCCCGTGGCTAAGTCAGTTAGCTGGTTGTCGTCTAATGCTAGCTAGAATGTAAGCGAGTTGGGGGTTTCTTCGGGAGTTTAAATATCCAGCATATCCAAATTATAAATGCTCATTTTAATTTAATTTTTTCACCATGGGTGTCTTTTACACTCGGGACTCTGGGGAACAAGATAAGATAAAACTTTATTGATCCCGAAGGAAATTCTTGTGCCAGAGGTCACATAGAATCACAATAGAAAAAACAGTAGAGAAATAACAATAGAATACCGTATTTTCCGGACTATAAGGCGCACCGGATTATAAAGCGCACTGTCAATGAACGGGTCTATTTTTACACTGTCATTTTTTCAAGTGGGATTTTTCTCTAAATAAAAACTTAAAAACTTACAATTTAAAAATGCTTAAGTAGCCTAGTTCATTCATGGGGGAAACTGTCAAGTGGGACATCTAAAGTTATCATCAGTCATGAAAGAGAAGAGGACAGAGAAGAAGTGAGGAATCTGTGGCGAGAGAAACAGAGAGACCTGCAACATTTTTTTATGTAATCATTTGGATTATTAAAAAAAGGAATCCAACTTTATGGAGACGCGTTTGGACACAAACCGCTCACGGAAAGGCTGTAATTACATGTCTAAATATGACAATGTCCAGTCCTGTGTGTGTGTGTGTGTGTGTGTGTGTGTGTGTGTGTGTGTGAGGCTATTGGGGCAATGGTTATGCAAAGCAAGGTTGCCACACACACACACACACACACAGGATTACAAAGCATCAATGCCACCTCAGCAGGATTTGCTCCACACACACACACACACACACACACACAAATGTAGTTTATCACTTTGTCTCACTATTTCAAGGAAATATGTGCCTCTAACTCACACTGTCACAGTCTCTCTCTCTCTCGCTCTTGCTCTCTCTTTGTAGTAATTAACATTGAACCCTGTCCAAAATTATCCTTGAATTTGAGGGAATTGGGCCTGGAAAGTCCTTGAAAAGTCGTTGAATTTGATATTCACAAGTAGTGGGGAAACCTGGTTTGATCTGAAATGACCTCTGCCCGGTTTCCCTTGAGCATGGCACCCTGTCGCGGTGTCCCTCCAGAAATAGTCTGTTTTTGGGTCAATTCTGGTTCAATTTCTGTTTGTTCTATTTGCAGGGGATTTTTATTTATTTTAAAATACGCAGCCAACCTTTGAAAAGAATCTTCCGGTCTTCTTTTCAGTCAGTTTTTCCTGAATGACAAAATATTCCTCACTTTTCCTTCCCATTCTTCAAAACAGAAAGTTTCCAATATTTCGTTATAACGTTTCAAACGGCTTCCAGGAAAACGTGAATAAATGTCAGTGTCTGTGATCCAGGTGCGCTGGTGGTGAAAACCCAGAGTTAATCCACGTTCATCTCCCCAGATAGACAACGCATCACCAGCCATCTGCCATGGAATGTTCCCCCTCTCCTTAATGTGTGTGTGTGTGTGTGAGAGTTTACTGAAACCTGTCAGCAACCTGAAAGGAAGACCAGGATATTCCTCTTTCCTTACTGTTGCAAAACCTGTGTGTGTGTGTGTGTTTATGTGCATATATGCATGTGTGTGTGTGTGTGTGTGTTTATATGCATATATGTGTGTGTGTGTGTGTGTGTTTATATGCATATATGTGTGTATGTGTGTGTGTGTGTGTGTGTGTTGATGTATTTTTTGTATGTGTGTGTCTGCTTGCGTGTGTGTGTGTGTGTGTGTGTGTGTGGTGAGGTGTGTTACATTGCCACTGAGCTTTTTCTCAGCCCCAGGGAACTTATCTCCTCCTCCTGCTCCACGTCTGCAGTGGCCAGGCCTCCCTGTGTGTGTGTGTGTGTGTGTGTGTGTGTATGTACGTGAGTGTTATTGCTCGAGAATGTGTGTCTGTTCGTGTTTGTTTGTGTGTGTGTGTGTGCGTGTGTGTGTGTGTGTGTGTGTGTGTGTGTGTTGTGTGTGTGTGTGTATATGTGTGTGTGTGTGTGTGTGTGTGTGTGTGTGTCCTGCAGGGAGCCTCCCTCCCCAGGGGTGTGTATGGGCTTGTTACAGCAACATTCTTGAGCGATCCAGCTACTGAGCAGCGCATTCCACAGAGAGAGAGAGGGAGAGAGAGAGGGATATAGAGGGAGAGTGAGACAGGGAGATGGGGGGAGAGAGAGTGGGAGAGAGAGTGAGAGAGAGGGAGGAAGCAAGGGGAGGGGGGGGGAAGGGAGGAGAGAAAAGGAGGAGGCGGTAGAAGACAAGTGAGAGAGAGAGGGAGGAGAGAGAGAATGTTAAACAGCAGGGGAGAGAGAGGGAGGGAGGGAGGGAGGGAGGGAAAGTCAGACAGAAGTACAGAGGAGAGGAAAGTTGGAGAGAAGATATAAATGGAGAGTTTAGTGACAAGCGAGACATTTCTAAGTCAAGGAACAGTTATGAAAACAGGAAGGTGTGTGAAGATGAGTGAAGAAGGAGAGGAGGAGAGTGGAAAGGAACGGAAGGGGAGAGAAAGGGGAAAATGGAGCTTAGAGCGAGAAGAAAGGTGTTGAAAAGAAATGAATGTGAAACATTAACACTGGAGATGGGGCGAGAGAGAGGAGAGAGGGAGCGAGAGAGAGAGAGAGAGAGAGAGAGAGGAGAGGGAGAGAGAGAGAGAGAGAGAGAGAGAGAGAGAGAGAGAGAGAGAGAGGACCAACATTCCAGAATTTTCTGAATCGTAAAGGTTGAACCCTCGACGTATTCCTTCCTAGAACTGTTTTTGTTTTTGTTTTATCCGTCCTCAGAGCGGGGGATTGATTCTTCCCTGCAGTCTGCATGACCTGTTTCTATTGGACTGTGAAGAAACACCTCCTTCTCCTCGTCCTCCTCGTCCTCGTCCTCCTCGTCCTCCTCCTCTCCCTGTCTATGTAGGGGGGAAACACATGTTTACACACATGAGGACCTGATGGTGCCCAACTGTGTGTGGATGAAAGCGTAAAACGCCTAAATAGTCACTAGCGAGAGTGAAGAGCCTTCGGTTTACCCAACTCAGCATCTCTCTGAAAACTTCTTTCTGTGTGCCTACACCAAGTTGACCTCCTGTGACGTGCAGGGGTCAAAGGGCGTGGCAGCGGGGGGACATGAGGTCATCGCGTGGTACGACACCGTCGATCTGCCGGTCGCCTCCGATTTCACGTGTCACGTGACCAGGAACGCGCTTCTAACTCGCTTATCACGTGCCTCTGATCTCCTGCAGGGGTGTGATGCTCTGTACTTCTGTACATGTATAATAAAATATGTTTTTTTATTACCATTTTTTTTGTTGTCTTATCTTATGTGTTGAAACAGAAGGAGATACATAATTATATTGTTATTATTATATTATTATCTTAGCTGCATGTTCACGGCATGCAAATTCATCTGTTGGTCTGCATATGAAAAGGTCAAGATAATTAGTTCCTGTACTCTTCAGTTCTAGCCAGAATGCTTGTTATTTTAATATATATAATATATATATATTAGTACTGTTAATAATATCCAATAATATCTGTTATCCATCCTCTCTCTCTCTCTCTCCCCTCTCTCTCTCTCTTTTACAAACACACACACACACACACACACACACACAGTACAGATGTCTCCCCAGGTCAAGAGTGTCGCCCAACACCGTGCACTGAATACATAACAGGCCGCTGTGTGTGTGTGTGTGTGTGTGTAAACACATGGTTTTATAGATACTTTAAATAACTTTATCGGTGGATTCTCAAACATGTTTTATTATAATTCTCGAAGGACGACTAGGTGGCACAAAAACAGATTATTTATGACCAAAGCAAGAAACACATTCAAGTCTATATTGAGGTTGTAAGTTGCTTTATCATTAAATGTATAATTGATTAATTGATACAGAGAAGATAAGGCCTTCGGAAATCCCACCAATGGCAGAGGCGTCGTCGCGGATGATGACAGACAGCGCGCGTCCTCCAATCAGATGCCGCAAACCCCCCCCCCCGGTGGAGTGACGTGGCGAACGCGCCAATCCGGAGCCGGCTACGCCTGCGGTGACGTCGTCCAATCGCGGCGCGGTACACCGGCCAGGGGGGGGCGGGCTTTCCGAGTGCTTCGCTGCTCCGGTCGTCCCGCTGGTCCGGATGTGCTCCAGCAGCAAGTAGCGGCGCTTAGACCAGACCAGACTAGACTAGACCGGACCAGGGCTTAGTTAGGCTCGCTTTTTTCTCCCCCCACCTCTGCTCCCCCTCCCTGAGCCCACCGGCTATCTAGGCGACTATTCACATTCTTACTTCAACTTAAAGTTTTCGGACCAGCAACCCTTTTTTCCCCCGGAGAAGAAGCGGGAAGGAGACCTCCGGCGGACCATGGGGCCGTGACACAAACAACGCTACTTTAAGCCCGCAGAGACGCTTATGTATTTATTTATTGATCCTCCTCGAACGGCGTTATCTTTTTTATTTGCATTCTTTTTATTATTTCCTCCTCCTCCTCCTCTCCCTCTCCTCCACACCGGGGTCGTTGTTGCTGCTGCTCCGACGCCGCCGGGAGGGCTGGTGGCGGTGCTGGAGGTCCTGGCGGTGGGCTTCTTCCCTGGAGAACCGACAAGCCCCGTCCGTCCGTCCGTCCGTCCGTAGCATAGTCTAGCGTGGAGTGTGTGTGTGTGTGTGTGTGTTGGGTTGGGTTGTGGGGGGTGACGGGGACCGGGGGACCGGGGGACGGGGACGCCGGGCGGTTGCTGGCAGGATGGACCAAGCCCGCATCCTCCGCAAGTTCATCCAGGGGGTGGCCGCCATGCGGGAGGGCGACGAGCAGCGGGGAGAGGACAACTTCGGCAGTGACTTCATGGTGGTTCCCTCCTCTCTCTCTCTCCTCTCTCTCACACACACATCCACACACACACACACACACACTCCCAGCCTGGAAGCCATCTCCTCCGCCACCGCCTCCTCCTAGCGGGCTCTCCCGTCTACATGCACTCATGCCCCGCCACACTTTCCTCCCGTAGCCCCCCTTCAGCTCTTCGCAAATCGCCCCTCTTCCTTGCTGCTTCTGACCCGGTTCCTCCGGACCCCCCCCCTCCCTCCCACCTCTCTCCCTAGGACCCTCACCCAGTCACCCACCACATACCCAACCAACCAACCATTTGAACCCCGGGTATAGGGGGGGGGTTTGTGTGTGTGTGTGTGGGCCGGAGCTCCGGGCCCGCGTCGGCCGCACTGCATTCCCCGTCTTCCCTCTCACTCCCACTCCCAGGCTCCCGGTGCGGCCTTGTTGCATTGTCCGTTATATAGCCCACAGAGGGACCCGCTGCCAGTTTAAAACTCCCATCCGACCAGACCACCACACCGGCTATTGTTGAGTTATTTCACGCGCGCGCGTGTGTGTGTGTGTGTGTGTGTGTGTGTGTGAGTGGTTGTGAGAGAGTGTGTGTTTTCCATCTGTACCATGGCTGGGATACACACCACTCCCCCCCCCCCCCCCCCCCTCTATGATGTTAACACTCAATTGTCCAAAAAAATGCCTTTTCATGCACAACGACACAATAGAGCAGGTCTAGGAGTATTACACCGTCACTGGTGTGTGTGTGTGTGTGTGTTGGGGGTGTGAGGTGTGTGTGTGTTAGGTGTGTGAGGTGTGTGTGGCTGTATATTGTCACACCTCTGTCCCAGCAGCAGCAGCAGCAGCACCAGCACCCAGATCTTGTGGAGGTTGCTAACGGGGTGCCTGCGGTGTGGGTCTCCCACCACAATGACTTCTTGGTGGGAGAGAGCATGGACTGTGGACTTGATGTTAAATCTGCACTCTGTTGGGCTTTCTACTGGGGCTATTTACTCCATTAAACAGGACGTTTCTCTAGAATACACGGCGCCCAGCCCACGGGTCAGTCAGTGGGCCGAAGCTTCCTCTATACATGGTTTTATTCTGGTCCACTTTTGCCCCCCACCGTGGGAAATCTGAGAGTCTGTAAATGATATAGTTATAGTCGTAGTTACAACGCACGCCACTGGAGAGTGCTAATGGGAAAACGTGCATAGTCCAGGTTTAAGACATGCCATTGGGATTCTTGTTGTTGTGTTGTTCCCCATGTATTTGATTGCAAGTCTTTCTTGTGCTTTTTTTGGACACTGCGTGTTGAAATGTTCATTGCAATTGTCCAACAACACACGTTAGTTTTCTAATCTTGTAGCTTAGTCACATAACTCACACACACTCGCACACACACACACACACACACACACACACACACACACACACACACACACACACACACACACACACACATACCCACCCTTCCTCCTACATGCAGGTGGCTTGCTCAAGCTTGCAAAATTCTTTCTCCAACCAATTTCATAACCTCGGACTGCAATGTTTGGTGAGCCGTCGACGTCGACTCTGACCTGTTTGCTGGCAAAACAAGCAACCGTGTACCGTTTTAGAAATGGGTCTCTGTCGCGGCTAGCTATATAGTTATAGTGGAATGTAGGCTGTAGGATTTGTGTGTGTGTGTGTGTTTTAGACAGACCTTTCCCATATGCCTGTTTTCAGAGAATTAGCGGATGTGTTGCGCAAATGTTGGCCTAGCGTATTAGGTGATTGAGGAAGTGTTCATTTGGATGTAGGGAAACTGACACAACTCAGTTCTCCACTGTTGGCAAACAAGCCACTTAAAATAAAATAATACATGTGTTTTCAGTGTTAAGAGAGAGGTGGATGTAATGTAATGCACCCCCCTCCTTAATAATTCTGGAACATAGTTGTGTGAGTTGGGGGGTAATTTCGATGAACACATTTAGCGGGACATATTAGACGTTCAACACCGTGACACCTGGGCGCCTTCCTAGTGGCAACACGTACTGGCTGGCTTGCTGGCTGGCTGTTTGGCTACCGGCTATTTCTGACCGTTTCACAGCTCCCGTCGCAGAAACCAGAGACCACCTTTGGCGGCCCGGTGGTTGTTGAGAAACCGGAGCGTGATATGTGAATATCGTGGGCCAAGTGACTACTGTAACACCCCCCCGCCTCACCCCCACCCACATATGCTCCACAACTGGCCACTCTATACTCGTATGTGAGCCCCAACATTTCTGGGTAAACACAGCCCACCGAGGGCCTGACCTGCATGCAGTCTCCACTAGTATATATAGTATATAGTTAAACACTTCCTTTGCGGGGAGGATTGCAACCCCGGCTGCTGCAGAGAGTCCATGTTTGTAGGGTACAGTACAGTGTCTCTTGGGAACCTCCCACTGGTCTTAATTATTCAGCGGTGATCAATGCTATTTTTGACCACCGTGGGTTAAAATGCGGGCCTTTTGTCTAAGCGGCAAATACAGGGAAGAACCCGCGAGCCATCGGGCAGAATTTTTTAGCTCATCGCTACTTGCTAGCACAAATCCCGAGTCCTGAATAATGCTGGAAATATTGCCAGCGAGAGCACTGTGGTGCCTTCGCTGCTTGCTGATCTGCCACCCCCATACACATACACACACGCACAATGTACACCCCGGGAGCGGGCTATTGTTGTATACATAGGATGCATTTTTAAGACCTAATTACAGTATTCACGTCTGGGGGAAGGAGGCAAAAATTATACGCTTTAGTTTTTCTAGCCTTCGTCAAGGCGCATCACAGCTATCCGGCCGTACAAACGCGTGGAGGCTGCTGCGAGATTCGTTTTATGGCGCCTGATTGGTCCGGCGCCGTGAGATCGGCATCGACCAATCGGTGTCAGCCAATACAATCCAGTTTTGTCTATGGTCTAATACAGGCTGATGGCGGTGTACAGTGCAACTCCTATACCACGGCTCGATGCACAGACGTGGCCCTCAAGTGTTCTCGCATGTATAAATTTAAGGTTTGTCGTGGATGTTACACGGTGTCAGTGTTTTGGCAGAGTCACAGTTTGTCCCGATAGGCAAGACACTGATTATATGCTTTCCGTGTGTGACAAGACTCGATGGCATCGTTCTGGGCCGGCGCAGAAAAGTCTCTTTGGCTCTGCGGTGGAAGACGTGTTGTTTTATACGCTAACCCCTGTTTTTATCCTTGACGCAACACACACACACACACACACACACACACACATTTGGCAGAGAGAGAGAGAGAGTTATAAAGATAGCCATCGAGTTGTGCTCGCGGAGGGCACTTTTGTGGCAGGAAACGCCCACCCACTCAAAAATGGCCGACGGGGGGGGGGGGGGCATTTTGAGTGGGCGGAGCAAAACGCGGTTGTCAAATGTGTATCTGCGTCCCGACATGAACGACAACAGCAATTGGTGTGTCAACGGCTGCCTCCCATCGCCATAGCAAACCCCTATAACAGTGTTTTCACCTGCCAGCCAGACAGTAATAATGATATGAGTTCACTGTATCAACTATAGGTCTCTTGTACGTGATTGGTTGGTTTCGGAGACGGAGACTTGTTGTGAGAACGACATACACACACTCAAAGACACACACACATACACACACTCACCCTACCTCGTTTTACTTTGTCATTTTTGGTTTGTCTTTGTATGAATGGGACACACACACGTACGCTTGTGGTCATGCTGTTGCCGTCTAGACAGATTTTAGACTGTGTGTGTGTGTGTGTGTGTGTGTGTGTGTGTGTGTGTGTGTGTGTGTGTGTGTGTGTGTGTGTGTGTGTGTGTGTGGTGTGTGTGTGTGTGGTGTGTTGTGTGTGTGTGTGTGTGTGTGTGTGTGTGTGTGTGAGAGACTGCCCCACCTTTGGATTATTCGAATGCGGTTCCTCAAAGGGTAAGAACACACACACCCAGATACGCTACAGATTCCCCTCCCCCACATGTTCCATCACGTGTGACGAGACAGACATTAAAAGCACACAATAAAAAATGTGAGAACATGGTGTGTGTGTGTGTGCGGGTGTGTGGAATGTGGTAAAAATATTTCCACAATCACCAGGGGGGGGGGGGGGGCTTCTGGTGTGTGTGCGCTTGTGTGTGCGTTTGTGTGTGTGTTGTCCATCTTGTGTGATTCACAGGAGTAGGGGCTCCCTCTTAACAACACACACACACACACTCTCGACTCCCACTGAAATAGTGAACGCTTTCTCTCCTGCTACATGTGAGGGCTAGCTGTTACACAGATCAACTCGGGTGAGTCCGGGAATATATGAGAACAATTGTGTTCACGTTTTATGTGCAACACAGTTTAATGCGTGTGTAATGTGTGTGTGTGTGTCAGAGAAGAGGAACGCAGGGAACGACCAACATCATGGTGTAGCGTAAAATAGTTCCTGTTCTGTTGACCTGATATAATAAAATATTATATAATATATGTTGGATGTTGAAGGCAAAGTATTGTATGTCTCGCTCTCTTTTGGTTTGGTTCCCCTGCATAGTGCCGGGGTCAAAGTTCACCTTTGGACCCCAGGCAGGGTAATGAGTAGTTATACAGTGTGCATGCCAAATACTTCACACTGAAGTGTGTGTGTGTGTGTGTGTGTGTGTGTGTGTGTGTGTGTGTGTGTGTGTGTGTGTGTGTGTGTGTGTGTGTGTGTGTGTGTGTGTGTGTGTGTGTCACACTGAAGTGTGTGTGTGTGTGTGTGTGTGTGTGTGTGTGTTGTGTCTAGCCTGCACCAGCTGCTTCCTGCTGCCCAATGACCACACTCTTGACAGATGTGCGCGCGCGCACACACACACACTATTCTTTGTGTGCTGGGATACAGGATGGAGGGCTGAATCATACACGGACGTGCTCTCACACACACACACCTGCTTTTTCACCACCAACCTTTTATCCGAGGTTTTTAGTAAACGTCTTTCCCAAGAAGGAGATTGATCACCGGTTATGTGATTTGGGAGTGTTTTAATATTCCCCACATGAAAAAGGCCATTGAATGTTATCAACACACACACTACCCTTCCCTCGCTCTGTGCTACTGACCTATATTAACATTGCAGTGGAAAGTGTGTGTGCGTGTCTGTGTGTATTTTACATTTCTGGCGCACAAGTTACCTTGTGTTACTCATAGATGTTCAGGGGACAAAGGGAACACACACACACAGAGACCCATGATGTCACTTCCTGTTGGGGGGGGCGAACTTGATTATTTAGACTAAACCAGAGACCTGACTCCTCCGTCTGTCGGCATGACGATGTGACCCCCAGGGGTCTCCATTAGATCAAAGAGTCCTCGGGTTGATGTGGTGGGCGGGGTCACTGGGGTCAGCGTGGCGACCAGGGGCAGTTGGCAGGCCCCGTCCCCACCCCCACCTCAGGGCTGTTAGTTCACAGCTAGCGAGACTCTTTGTGTGTGTGTGTGTGTGTGTGTCTTTTCGATATTCGATTCATCTTTTTTTTACTCTAAAAGGTAGCCTACAATTGCATCATGGCATTATGCATGTAGATAATATATGTAGCATTAATATCTTATTCAATCTATATATCTTATTATCTATTATATTATTATCTAATATAAATCAAATTATTTAATATCTAATATTGGGGAATTTGACACGGCAGAGGGAGAGTATGTACAGAGTAAGTGGAATGTGATAGTTCTATAAAGTACACAGATGTTCAGTTCACTATCATTCATAATGCTTATGCATCGTATGCAGATGTTGTCTGCATCTGTGGTCATAGACACTGGACTGTAATGAACACAGGCTTTTTAAAGGGCGAGAGGGATAAAGAGTGAGATGGAGAGATGGAGCGAGGAGAGAGGGAGAGAGAGAGGATGTTGAGTGTGTGTTGTGTAGTCTATCTTCCCCCCGCATGGCTCGCATCCAGAGCAGATGGATTATTCAAAGAGCTTTGTCAGAGGTGACCTATTTTACCTTGTGTGACTGTGTCTAAGTGTGTGTGTCTGACTGTCTAAGTGTGTGTGCATGCGTGCACGCTCGAAGGTAACTGTGTGTGTGCGTGTGCCTCTTTCTGACACCCACGCTATTTTCTCCGCCAATCACACACACACACACACACACAAACTGCTCGAGAAACCACAAAAGTTGACGTGTGTGACTGAGAAAGTCCTTGCTTGTCAATGATGTTATATTATTTAGCAGTGACTAACAACCCATAAGACACCCCGAAATAATGTGCTTGTCATGAGTTATGTTTTGTTAGCTTTTTACGCACGTTTTCCCCTCTGCTAGTCTGCAGACAGTACTGATGGTGCTGTGTGTGTGTGTGTGTGTGTGTGTGTGTGTGTGTCTGTCTGCGTGTGTGTGTGCGTGTGTGTGCGTGCGTGTGTATAATTCAGCCCAGGAATACAGCAGGACACTTATTCAACCAGGAGAAAAGTGGGTTAAGCCTGTTAACAAGCTACCCACCGTCTCCATCCCTCTCTCATTCTGTTCTCTTCTCTCTCTATCACTCTCTATTTACTCTCTTCCTCTTACTTTCCTTCTCTCTCTTTCTGCACAGGTTGCAGTCATACCAAAGTGTGTGTGTGTGTGTGCGTGTGTGTGTGTGGGAGAGAGAGAGACGGATCATGTGTGTATGACTCGGCCGTCTTGGCTTGCACCCCGCGGGGGTCCGGAGTCCGTTTGGGCCCTTGGGCATTTCTGGAGGGCGACGCCCTGTGTGTGAGTGTGTGTGCATGTTGGTGGAAATTGAGCGTTCACAGGAAACGGGCCGGTTACAGGACGACTCTAGAGCCTTGCCACCCACTTCCTGTGACGGGAGCTCGAGCGAGACTTTGCGAAGGGCGGATGAAAAGTGTGTCAGAAGTAAGCGAGAGATGAGAGAAGTACTTGCGACGTAGCTAAATTGGTTGATTGTTTGATCGATCAATTAATTGTTTAATACTCGATTAGTCGATTAATACCTGCTGAATACTTCAGAAATTCTAATATTTGGTTAATGGAGGATAAGTGAATGAAGCAAACACACTCAAGACATCACTTTGGATTTTGGTAACGTGTGATGGCCGTTTCCTAATTACCTTTTATAGGCCTAAGTTATTAATCGAGTGATCGGACAAAATAACCGTTAGATTAATTGACGATGAAAATAATCTTTAGTTGCGGCCCTACCCACTACGATGTCATTGTCGGCTGGCTTTCTACACATAAAGTCTAGCGCTGTATGAACTTTCTACCGCGTTACAATAAGGATGAGAGCGAGAGAGACAGCGAGAGATAGGGAGCAGGGGATGTGGATTAACAGCGACGGAAGAGGCAGCGATAGAGAGAGAGATATGGGTGGATGTATCCATGGGGGATTACATGCACGCAACAGAAACACTAAAGACCACGCCGTCTATAAATAGTTGCGCACCTCACTGTCACTCCCCCCCCCGTCCTGCTCGTCCTCTCCTCCCCCTCGTCCTCCTCTCCCTCCCTCCCTCCATAACGAGGATTACCGTCTGTCCGTTCAGCCGCTATTAGATCGGACGGGAGGTCACGTCGGAGCCAGTTAAAGAGAGAGAGAGAGAGAGAGAGAGAGAGACACCGAGACCCCCGGAACCTCTGCCCCCTGTGGTCATTGGCCCTCTGTGCAGGAAAGACTTGGCACCCAACTTGAGGCTCATGTGGTGACGACTGGAGAGACAGAAATCTGGGCCGTTTCGTTCGTTTCACTTCCACCTGTTTTGCGACGCAGCGTCTCGGAACACCCAGTCTGCTCTGGTTCAGCGTTGGTGTCCTGCCAACGAGACACCAGGGCTCTGTTTCCTCCACATGGTCCAGACACCCGCCCTTCCTCTCCCTGTGTCACCCGTTGTCTCTTCCCCCTCACTCTCTCTCTCTCTCCCTCTGTCTCTCTCCCTCTCTCATCCGCTTCCTATTAAGAACAGAGGGTAGCCAGAAGCTTGTGTGTGTGTGTTGCGTGTGTGTGAATGAAAGAAAGGAGGATAAAGGAGACCATTAACTCAGTTACTGGGACTCTCCATAAAAGCACTGGCCTCTCTCTCTCTCTCTCTCTCTCTCTCTCTCTCTCTCTCTCTCTCTCTCTCACTCACTCACTCACTCACTCACTCACTCACTCACTCACTCACTCACTCACTCACTCACTCACTCACTCACTCACTCACTCACTCACTCAACTCACTCCTCATTCACTCTTCTTTCCATTCTTCTCTCTCACTCTCTCTTTTCACTCACTTCATCTCCTTGTCTCTCTCTCTCCACTCTCTCTGTCTTCTCTGTTTTCTTTCTCTCTTCTCTCTCCGCCCTTCTCTCTCTCTCCTCTCTCTCTGCTCTCTCTCTCACACACACACACCCACTTTGCTTCATTTCCACTACATCCTCCAGCAGTCTTGTCTGTTATGTGTGTGTGCGTCTGTGGAGGTGCGTGTGTGTGTGTGTTTTACGGAACAGGAAGTAACGGTAATTAGAAGCAGCTTCTGTCTGAGACGTGGAACGGAGAGAGAGAGAGGGGGAACGAGAGAACGAAAGAGAGAGAGAGAGAGATATATAAAAGACAAGATAAATGACCAGGTTGAATTTTGCTGTCCATCATGGTACCGAACATTCCCACCGGCAGACGCGGAGGATTCTCTTAAAGAATGACACAAAACCACCATAACTGTCACTCCTGGCCTCAGTAAAAGCTCTTCCGATGCTTCTGTTGGGGTCTCGTCGTTTGTTTGGCGGGGGTTGGGGGCGGTCAACGCATTTTGGAAAAGTCACTCTCTGAATCCGATGACATCGATAAAGTTACAAAAGTCACCCGAAAACGAAAGACCACCTCAATGCGCAAACCGTGTCCTGTTGGCCTCGCGGAACTCGTTAGCATTCGGTGTCTGAATCCGTCATTGACCAATCACTTGCTTGATCGGTTCGTAGAGCGGCCCTATTGGCTCCGGCGAGCGACAGACCGCCCCAGAGTGTGTTTCTTCATGCATGCATGCAGCTGTTCCTGCTGCTAACATTGCAGCAGGAAAGGCAAAGCAAAAATGCATAAACAAAAAAAAAAAAAGACTACAGCTTCCTGTGTGCTTCCTGGCGTTCGGACCCTCTCTCTCTCTCTCTGTGTGTGTGTGTGTGTGTGTGTGTGTGTGTGTGTGTGTGTGTGTGTGTGTGTGTGTGTGTGTGTGTGTGTGTGTGTGTGTGTGTGTGTGTGTGTGTGTGTGTGTGTGTGTGTGTGTGTGTGTGTGTGTGTGTGTGTGTGTGTGTGTGTGTGACCTCACTTGGCCTTTATGTGAATTACATTTCCCGAAGGAGGTCTGCTTCAGTGCCTGGGCAAACAGAAACAAACGAGTGCATACACACACACTCAATGGAGGACACATCTTTTTATTCTGCCCATCTTTAACAACCTTTTTGTCATTCCATGCTTAATTTCGGGTGTGTGTGTGACGCACTGTAATGCGTAATATCTAATCATAAGTCGTCTGTGGCTGGTTCCTGCAGAGGCTGCGGCGGCTGTCCACCAAATACCGCACGGAGAAGATCTACCCCACCAACATCGGGGAGAAGGAGGAGAACGTGAAGAAGAACAGATACAAGGACATACTGCCCTGTAGGTCCCATTCACTCATTCATAAAGACCTATACTGCCCTGTAGGTCCTGTTCACTCATTCATAAAGACATACTGGCCAGTAGGTCCACTTCTGATAATCTCTCTCTCTCTGTCTCTGATAATCTCTCTCTCTCTCTCTCATAATCGTCCCTGCATCTGTCCATTCACACAAGTGAAGGAATGCCAACATGCCGTCATATCTGCATCTGCGCCAGATGTTAATACTCACGTCCACACACACACACACACATATGGTTGTGTGTTCCATTTAACTGTACCCCCTCACCTCCCTCCTCTATCCTCATATAACCCCCTTTCTTACCCCATCTACAACGCCCCCAACGTCTGTGGAAGTCCTTCTGCAAGGCTCAGGCTGTGTATAAAACATGTATAAATCGTGTATATTCAGATTCAGACAACTTTATTAATCCCCGGAGGGCAATTCAGTTTAGAGCTACCAGGCAGGTGAACACATCGTTACGTTGTTAAATGAGTGACCGGTTGGTCACAGTTCTTTCTTCAGTGCGTAAACCAGCACCAGATATGTATTTACATTACTGGTACGTTATGTTGTATAGGTCTGGGCTGAACAATTAATCCAAATATTGTACAAATCGCAAGATGTGTCGATGTAAATGTATATCACTATTATAAATTAAGTCCTCCTGTCTTTCTGTTCCAGTTGATCACAGCAGGGTGAAGGTGACGTTAAAAACAACCAATCAGGACACGGATTACATCAATGCCAACTTCATTAAGGTACAAAGCTGTTGGACGAAAGACTCATCACACAAGGCTTATATATCCTTTTGTTTTTACTTTTACAGGCATGCAGCTGGAAACGTATTATTAGTAATATATGAAAGATGTTTCATAAATTATCAATAGTGTCACATCTTCAATATTCACATGCGCTCCAACATTTAGGGCATCGACTACAGCTCTTAAACCACTATTTCTTCTTCTTCCTCCTCTTCCTTTTCCTGGCAGGGCATGGACGGGCCCGAGGCCTATATCGCCACCCAGGGGCCTCTCCCCAACACTGTCATCGACTTCTGGAGGATGAACTGGGAGTACAGTGTGGCGGTGAGTAGGGGGAGGGGGGAGTATACTGGGAGAAGCAGGATGGAGGATTTATGACTTATGACTTTATGATTTATGGCTCTATGGGAGGAGAGGTCGTTCGTCAAAGCAGTTTCGGAAAGTTAGATTTTATTTTTTTGTGGGTTTAGGGATGTGAGAGGCGATTTGTCACAATTAATATCGTAATATGTGTGAATTATGATCTATTATTACACTTTTGATTGATTTGATTATTATATTTTATTTATTTACAGTATTTATTGATCAATGACAATGTATTAGATGGATATGCAGGGATGCTGTGATGGATGTATTTTTGTAGTGTTGTTCATATAATAATAATAATAATAATAATAATAATAATGCTCTTGTGTTTGTGTGTCTCCTCAGGTTATTGTAATGGCGTGCCGAGAGTTTGAGATGGGCAGGGTAAGGCTGTGATGCTTTGAAAGCGTTTTGAAAGAGTTTCTGAATGTTTTTTTTGTTTTGGTCGTTTTCGCTGTCCGGCCACATCTTGTAACACCCTCCTGTCTCCTCTTCCTGTGTTAGAAAAAGTGCGAGCGGTATTTTCCTATGCTGGGGGACGAGCCTATGTCCTTCGGGCCCTTCAGAATCTCATGTGTAAGTAGACGACGCCCTTGTGTGTGTGCGTGCGTGTATGTGTGTGTGCGTGCGTGTATGTGTGTGTATGTGCAGTCTTGCTTTATGGAACTGTTTCCCCTTTTTTCCCCCCTTAAAATAGAAATATAGTAATCAAATAAAATGTTCTTTGGAGTATGCTGCAGGACAAAGACATTAATTTCGTCTCTGTCTCTCTCTGGTGGTCTGTATCTCTCACTCACTCACTCTCTCTCTCTCTTTCTTTCCCCCCCCCTCCAGGAATCGGAACAGACCAGAACAGACTACTTCATCAGGACACTGCTGGTGGAGCGCATAAGCTCCAAAGAACATTTTATTTGATTACTATATTTTTTTATTTTAAGGGGGGAAAAAAGGGGAAACAGTTCCATAAAGCAGAACTGCACAACACACATACACGCACCACACACACACATCACATACACGCACGCACACACACACAAGGGCGTCGTCTACTTACACATGAGATTCTGAAGGGCCCGAAGGACATAGGCTCGTCCCCCAGCATAGGAAAATACCGCTCGCACTTTTTCTAACACAGGAAGAGGAGACAGGAGGGTGTTACAAGATGTGGCCGGACAGCGAAAACGACCAAAACAAAAAAAACATTCA